>CM032065.1:13472756-13510854 GCA_018831715.1 Matsumurasca onukii
GTGAATTACAATGGTGTACACTATACATAAACACAATTCTCATCCGTTACAGTGATACAATACTCAGTAGAGGTTACAAAGTACAAAGAAAAATAGGCCCTAGGACAATTTTGTCCGATTAGGGTTCCATCATAATAATATTAAACAAATGTAAAGAAAGAGCTCAGGAGCATACAAATAAACTAATTATATCCTAAAATTTCCTGTCAGCTGTTTGACCGTCCCCCTCCCGCCCGCACCGACCTCCACACCCAGCCTAACTAGAATTGTATAATGGTCGGTAATTTCGTTTGAAGCACTTCTGTTACACAATCAATTTCATTCTTGTTTAAAAATCTTACAAATACGTGATCAATGCAAGTTTTAGATAAATTAGTTACTCTGGTCGGTTCATTAACTAGAGATTCTAAACCAAGACAAGCCATTGATATTTTATAATTATCTATATCGGCATTGTTTTCTGCACATCAAATATATGCGTTTAAATCCCCAGAATCAAAAGTAAAGTTTACGTTTATTCTCTACTTTTGCAAATAATCATGCAATTCATTTACGAAAATATTTACCGTGAATTGGTGAGCCTATAAACAGCTAACAGCTGAAACTCTCTTTCATTATATAAAAATTTAATTTTAATGTATCTGCGGAGGCAAAGTTGGTGTTTCCTGTTCCAAAATATTAATATACAAAATAAAGAGAAAACATGCCCGCTTTCGGACACCTATTTCTACTCAAGAAAAACTAGCGGTCTGTTTAAGGTATAGTAATAATTACAATATTTTTCGTCTTAAAAGTTTATTATTAAAACGCAATTAAAAAAAATTACCACAATTTTCTTTTTTATTTCTGTTTATTTAACATGACAAATTGTTTAGTAGGTAATAACAAAATAGACTAGGTTAAACAAACTAATGAGTTATAACAAAAGTATAATCAAAACTTACACCGATTTACAATAATTACTACGAAGTAGACTAGGAAAAATGAACTAATGAATTAAAACAACTATTAAATCACACGATTAACAGTAATACAACGAAATAAACTAGGAAAAATATACTAATGTCTTTACACATCCTTGTGCCTTGAAACCGGTTCCTACCCTCTCGGAAAGTCCTAGTTGCATCGATTTTGGCGAGTTTCATCAACTATGATACGCTGGACGTTGCTTGACGGTGAGGGTGGCTATATATATCATCGTCACGTCACGTCACGTCGTCCACCGCCGTCATTCCATGCCTCAAAATGCGTACGCTAGAATTCCGGCAGTGACGTGACGTGACGACGTGACGTGACGGTGTAGTATAGCCGGTTCCATTTGATTACACAGGAGCATACACCCGGCAGTGACGTGACGTGACGTGACGTGACGGTGTAGTATAGCCGCGCCTTTATCGACGAAGGTGATGCGTCTACTCCACAAAAATTCCTGGGATACACCTAGATCGAGGTTTGACCTGGAACACTCATGTAGACCATGTCTGGTCAAACACCTCAGGAATACGTTTTGAGACAACCTCCGATACTGCCCAACTCAAGTATTGATGACGGCGTATTATAGTCTTACCCATATTCTATCTTATTGATTGACACTGTGGGAGGTTGCGCAAACACTCATTTCTCCAGAACCTTCCTTCAAAAAAGCAGTCCGGATCATCGCAAAATTACAGCGAGAGTCGTAGGGCAAGCATAAAGATCTGAATCTGCTGACACTGTTCCTGCTCTCTATATTTTAGAGACGTGTCTCTTCTTCAACAAAAAGCAATACCATAAGATGTAACATACACCTCTATGAAACTAGAGGCAGGACGACTACCGAACTGGGAGACATATAGCGTGTGCTTTTGAACCCACATAAATTGATCACAAATTACGTTGGAGAAAATTGAAATCTAAATTAGACATTAATCTAATAAAATTGAGTTGATGTAAATTAAAAACATCCTTTGAATGATCTTTCTCGAGGTAAAGAAGGTTTTCCAAATACAACATCACAATAATTAATAATTACAATATCTACCCGAAGACTTCAGTTCCTAAAATTATACAGTTTGCAAGAGATTCAAAATAAAGATTGAAAGCGATTGTAGAGATTAAAACGCTAGTTTCAAGAAAATATGTGACCGCAAGAACCTAAATATATTGTACAGTCAATAGCAGCCTAATGATTTTTTATAAGTTTAATAATTTTTCCCCAACTTACTGATAAGCTATATAAGTTCATTCGTTTTAGAATCGATCATATCTATAATACGACCATCATCACCAGAGGTTTAGTAGATGAATAGATTATTAATTTTATTGTGCGATTCATCATGTTTTATGTACTTTTCCCATTTTCTTATATGATCCCACTACATTTCTGGTACACCATCTTCTATAATGTATTTCAAATTACGAAGCAATATTATGGCTCCACCTTCAACGTGACGATTCAGAGGCTTCTGGTCCCATAAAATTCTTAAAATCAAAGTTCAAATAGTCTATGTGATACAAGCAGACATACCAAATTTGAACTGTTGAAGCACTTTGTCAAACGGTTTATTGCCCACGAAATATTGAATACTGGCTAAAATTGTACAAGTAGTTCCGTGGGTACATTATGTTGATTTATTCGCGCTCAGTTGGCATTTAACTAAATTAACCCAAGGGATGTTGGAGCCTTAACTAATCTAAAAAATGAAAAAATTTCAAATCCTACCTTGTCTCGGAGAGTATCACATCACTGACTGCTACCCGTAGAGTGCTGCGCGACTGAGTGACTGAGTGAGCGCGCGCGACAGCGAGAACGAGGACGCGCACTAGCCGCGCTGTGATTGGCCAGTAGCGCGCAGGCGTGGCCTACCTCCCCACACACACAGGTGGCTGATAAGCACCATCAGCAGCGGGTGATAACAGCAACGGCCGCGCGGCGCTATCAGCACCTGGGCTAATTGCTGTGCCGCGTTTGCGGTCGAGTTGATAACAGAGCTGATTAGCTCTGAAGTAAAGGGTGTGGGCGATTTACAGGGGGGATTTTGAGAAATTACTCAGTGCAAAAGGGACAGAGGAAGTTCAGTAAAAAAACATAAAGTTATAATTCATTAGCACGGCACGTAAACTTTTGGAATTAAAGAAAATCTTTATCATGACCTATTGCGTCTTCTGATCCACAGAAGTTATAATTTTTCAGGGTTTCAACGATTCAGTAGTGAAAGTCAGGGTAATATCAGTGGTACGTGTATCACCAATGGTACACACGCTAGCCAATATTGGTTGACACACTTATAGTGTTGGTATAAAACCAAATTGGACCTAAAGCTTAGGACCCGGCTGAGGTCACAGTATGGTTTGGACTCAAAGGAGGTTGCCCCTCGGCGTATGCACTTGTCTTGCAACTGAGAATTCAAAAAGCACTTCCATAGCCCTTCTATATTTTTCTGTGTTCGTTGGTCTGCATCTCGCTAAATGTCCCCAGTTGAAAACACCAAGGTTATCACTCTGAGAATTTTATGAAACCGCAAAGTAAATTCCAGTTGTTGACTTTGAATCACAGTCCATCCATATATAGGATGCAAACCTCTAGCTCAACCATGAGTGAAATGCACTGCAGTAACCAATTACCTGTGTAAGTTTGTTCATGTGTTTGTCGTGTTCAAACAGAACACAAAGTAGGACACTTCCTCGCTATTTATTGTTCTTACACACAACACAACACTCACATCCGAGACAACTCTTATACCATCTGCGTATGGGTGAATTTACACACTATGTTTCAATCTTCCAAAATCTATTAATTGGCTTTGTCCAACTGAAAATGACTGCGCAGTAGTCTACGTTTGGGAATTAATCTTCAGAAATGAAGTCCGGAGACAATTCCAGGGCAAACTGAAATTAATAAACATTACATAAACTTTAATCAAAACATTACGACATGCAAGAGTTTGGCAATCTTGAAGAAACCCGTTGACGAGAGTTTTGAAACCTTGGAGAAGCTTCTGCTAAGCTTTTTGAAAGTCTTGGACTACACCTTGCTAGATTTTGGACATCTTGCAGAACACCCTGCTAGCTTTTAAAATCTGGACAAAACCTTGCTGTTTTTGGAAATCTTGAGAAATCCCTTCCTAAGTTTTGGCCATCTTGAAGAAATCCCTGCTGCCTTTTTGGAAGTCAGAAAAATCCCCAAGTTTTTGGAAGTCCGAGAAATCCTTTGCCACATTTTTGAAATCTTGGAGAAATCATTTGCTATGTCTTGGAAGTATCGAGATATCCCTGCTAAATCTTTGGAAATATCGAAGAACAATGGTTAGGTTTTTGGAGATTTTGAAGAAATCCCTTGCTAAGTTTTTGAACTATCGTATATTGGTCTAGACTCCAGAAGCACACTGAACATAAATAATACATCTAGGTAAAATGTATAAAACGAACCCCCAATGTTCAGAAACACACGCGTTTGTTTTATGGCTATAGTTTTAGCTAATACAGGATAAAATGAAATGCATCAACACTAAGTCAACATAAAATGGTAACACACTGTCACAACAAACGGTAAGATTTGGATAAGTAGCTATTTATTCAACGTGATAAGGAGTACTTTTAGGCCCATAAATTTGATTTATCAGTGTGGATTTGTTCCGTTTGTCAGGAACTCAAACCCATGCCCGAAAAGTACCATCACAACCCATACTTTGTGCGAAAGTCCACGATCATCATCTGTTATATTTCTCGCGAAGTACAGGAAGTGTAGCGAGGTTTTGCTTCTGCAAAATACTGTCCAACTCTGTAGGTACGATAATCTTGTATTTTTGAGTTTTCTAACTTCTATGAAATAGTTTCCGAATTAGCTTTAAATAGTTTTGAAAATGCCAGATTTTTATCGAATTTTGGACAATGAGACATTCATGCCAACAGCATGGTAAGACCCAGACCCGGACCGTGAAATGAGCACCGATCCTGACCCCAGAACACGTTAAAATCACTATTTGAGATTCCGACCACTCTCATGGGGGTATTTTAAGGCAACATGTGGTGAAGGATGAGTGTAATGAGTGGTAGTAATGAGTTATGAGGTCTTGTTACAAAACTAATGCCGACTATTCCTTAGAATGGGTCATTAATTAATAGCCAAATGACCAATGGATATACAAGGACCAACGGCTTAACGTGACTCTGAACCCTGCAGGTGATGGTCTGATGTCTAAACGATGGTGGGAGATGCGGGTGTCAGATGATCACTGAGACTATCTGAGCCGCTTTAGACCTATATCATCCCTCAAAACCTGACCTCCATGAGGCTGGATTACAGGACCACGCCACGAGTCTCAGTCAACTTTATATACATATGTATATAATTATTTGTATCATCTCTATGGGTCGCACTTTATCTTATAGCGTTCCTTTGTAAATATCTCAATTCAGTTCATTAGCCAGCCAAATTAAATGACCGGACGTCCTTTGAGGGAGGGAGTTTTCACTCAAACAAAACCCAGTTTAAACTATCTAAAACAGTAAATTTCAATTTGATTTGGATTAAAATTAAAGTATTCATGTATTTCAATGTAATCGTCAATGTAATTGCACCAAAAGTTATATAGGTACATCCATGGGTCGTTTCAAAATTGGGGAAAACGTTTGTCTGAGAACGAAGGCCAAAGTGAGGTCGTGAGCGTAGCGAACAAAGCGTCGTAGTAATAAAGAATGCAAAGCTGAGGTCGAAGGCCGAAGCGTGGCTGTGAGCTGTGATGATGAGGAAATTCGTTTCACTCATGCCAGCAGCGCTTTAGCGCTTAGCTGCGTGTCGGTATGACTTTGTCTACAGGTTGCTAAATGTGAAAAACCCTAAATGCCGAAGGCATTTAAAACTCGACCAAAACCATTTCGCTCGCACAAGTCTTGTTGGAATGATTCGGACAAATGTAGCTACAGTATATTAAAAGGGACTTGGATGTCAGAATGAATGGAAACATTATGTTAGCGACCACTGTGTAACGAACTGGTCGGATTGGTTGACCCGAGTGATGGGACAATCAACATCAAGTCCAGGTGTTCGAGCCCGCACCTTACCTCTATACACGCAGCTGTCCTCACCTTTGCCGAGCACATCATGCTGAGCACTCGCCAAAACCTACCCACAGAGAACATAGCGTCTACAGAGGTCTCATGGGATAGGAGTCCATCACCACGCGGTTGCCGTATCGTGCAGAGGGTAGAGAAGCTCGGTGGGTGCGCACTCCGCAGTATAAGGCAACCGAGCTCGTAATTTGGTGATTGAACTAGTCTTTCTTCATAGCGAATAAATAGACGTCTGCAGAGTTTCTATTGACTAAAGAGAGCCTGAGCTGTTAATGAAACTAAATTTCCGTACACGTTTACGTGACAACTATAATTCAGTTTTAACCATAGATTCATGCATAGACTAACGGACTCTATAGTGTCTCTAGTCTGTGATTCATGGTTTGAATTAGCAGTAAAGGTCATTCCAGTTGTTATAATTACTTCAAAAATCCTTCAATACAGGGGTCACAAAAAATGGAGGTACCGAGTTAGAACTTTGTGTTTTGGCGTAAACGTCATGCACCACTAGTAACTAAATGGTTTTCCAAGCGGACAAACTGTTGAAACTTCAATATTCGTAGGTCGTATGAATTTATTTAAAATAGTCTCACACGTTTAAAACTGCATGAGATACCTCCTTCCCTGATCGGTCTGCTAGTGACTCATCTAATTCGTCAGTGGTTCGTCGTTCGCAACGCGTAAAAGACCGACGAAAGCCCTTGAGAACGCGGTACGTTTGTAGGTGCCGCGAAACGTCGGGAAGTGCGGAAGACTGTTGTGTTTATGTGTGTGTGTCTGTGTTTTTGACGTGAAGATCTACAATCTTCAAGACATCTAGTCTTCCGCTAACCTTAAGGTGAGTGAGCCCAAAGTCAGAGTTTGTTGATTGACACCTCACCTAATAAACATGTCATTTAAATATAAAATAGTTCTTACCTTACAGATACCTAAATTTTATTGAATAAACTAACACCTATTTTACGCGTGTCGAAGTTTTCCGGGGTTCTTCAACATTATTGAAATTCTAGTAGTACTGTGTGGTCAGCCTGATTAAGTGGGATCAGATCTTGAAGTGTTGATAACTTCAGCACGGGTGAGAGGGTATGAAAGGAAGCGCGAGGTGCTGCTGATAAGCCAGGAACACCTGAACAGCACCTGAGTTCATGAGAACGCACCACGTTATACACCTGTGTACAACGCCGAAACCCTGCTCTATGCACACAGCCAATGGAACCATCTTCAGACGTCTTTGTGTCGTTGTAAATTTCAATCACCAATTCCATCATCGAGCGCGATTGTCATGTCGTGCGCTCTCACTGCAAAGAGTACACTTCCATCCAACCGGCGCCTAGAAATTCCAACACCCATAACAGTTTCATTACTACTCACTCATCGCTCATCCCTCACCATATTTGCCTTAAATACCCCATGAGAGTGGTCGGCATCTCAAATAGTGATTTAGTGATTGATATGACGACGATGTAACATTTGCCCCAAACCCGTTGGATGTATGCTACTCTCTGTCGTGAATAGATTTTAATTATACAACAGCCATTTTTCATATCGATCTTGTATAAGCCTGTGCCACCCGTTGATCCGGCACCAATGTCTATGCGTTCACTTCCTTAAGTGTACAAGAGCTCAAGAAAACTGTTGATCTATTATCTATGACACTCAACTAACCTCAGCAGAGTATATGCATGAAGTTGGTTCTTTGCTGTTTAAAATCTATCGTTGATTCCAATACTGACAAATACCTAGTTTTAAAATACTTCAACCTATTCACCGTCTAAACCATAATCAAATCAATTATTAGATTGTACACTTTTGAGTTTTGACTGCTAGTGCTTTTATCAATCTAATCGGATTGTGTTGGCCGTTGTGGTGATAGAACCACCGAATCGTTTTGTGGAGATTTAATAATGTTACCATATTTTCTTCTGACCTCTATATAATATTATCAAAATTGTATATCTTACTTTCTACAGATACCGACTTTTCACGGTATTTATTAATATAATTACACATTTTTCACACACATGTACGTATATTAATAAAATGGAATAAAACGCGTCTTTATTCAGGCAAAGTTGAAGTACTGGCAAGTCCTCTTTACACCACGGAGAAAAAACTACTAAAGACATCCAATAGGATAGGTAAAGTAAGGGAACTTTAATCGTCAATTCAATCACCATTTGGCAACCGCACTGGGTCGATGGTGAATTTGATGATCGAACTTGGTTTTTTCAACTGGACGTCTGTAGGGAGTCCCTTGTCAATGCTTTACCTGTAAATATCGTATATCGTACGGTTAGTGAGTAAGTGTGAACTGACCTCGGAGACTCTGCGATCCCTGGAGACTGTTTGGAGACAAGTCTGCGCAGCCTCTCGTTGTCTCTTTCTTCAACTTGAAGATCTGAAACATGACAGAAAAACAAACCTTGGTCAGACCTTGGAATAACAGAGGTGTGGTGGTCAAAGAGTTGGCTTTGAGTCTGGGAGGGCTTTGGAGTCAGGGAGTGGGCTTTGGAGTTCAGGGAGTGGGCTGGTGTTAAGGGAGTGGGTTTTGAGTTCAGTGAGGGCTATGGAGATCAAGTGGAGTTCACGATTCTGTAGACGAATTGAACAGCCACCTCAGAAGATAGATCGGTATTAAAAAACTACCGTTCTATGTTGCCCTGTTCCGTTAGTAGTTGTCCCTGCCTCTGGGCTCATACGTACGTCTAAATCTTGCGTTAGGTGCATTAAGATGTACATAATCGAATTTTCTCAAAGTGAAAAGAACAATTAAGTCAGACCCAAAAACTATGCATAAAACCATGTGACAAACAAAAGAAACCTTAAAGGTAGCAAGTACAAAAATTGGTAGCAAGGTACAAGAAAGCAACTACCGCTGAGAGCAACAACCATATCTCAACTTTTAAATTTAACCGATAATAACCAGAATAAATGCAGCCGATTCACCCCAACGGTTGTCTTTTTTGATATGACAATGTTATTGGAAAAAATAATGTATTGACACCTATTACTTTAGATTTTAAGTAGTTGGCCGTACCATTGGCTGTTTTAAGAGTCACTGATTGGATGAAACGGCTGGGTGTGAAGATGGTACTCACAGCGAGGCCGAAATATCTCAACCTAATTATAGCCACGGTGTGAACCGGAAGAACTAGATTATACTTGTGACACCGGCCGCGAATGCCTAGAAGTTTAAAACTCAATGTAAATACCTTTAAAACTAGTTCAAAACTTAGTGATTTGTATGAAATCAGCAGTAAAATTCAAACCCAGACAGAAATGCTTTATATACAATGTATAGGCTAAATACATCTGCATAATCCTCTGAGTTACATTACTGAACACATAGCATAACGATACACATTGATTGACACAGATATGGAGACATGACAGATATAATAGTATTATACGCACCAACCATCGGCGAATACGTTGTTCAACGCACCAACATCCGACAATTTTATCGCATACCATACTGGTTTTACCACCACGACACCATCAGCCCATCGGTCGCCCATTGACCACGCTTTGAACTCGGTCAGCCCAGTTGTGACGCAGCGGACGGGATGAGCTACGGAGCAACATTATACCTCTGGTGTTCACCCGTAGAGAGGCTGTGCTGAATTTGATGATTGAACTAGCGTGTATTGGAAGAATTTGACTTCTGCAGAGAGCTTTCTTTGTCTGTGGTTGGCACATTGTGATGAAGACAGTGTTGTGAGTTGACCATGAATCGACCATAGACCACAAAGTGGGATCGACGTTGGTGAGGGGGAGGGAAAGCGGGACAGCTGCTGAGCTATCCGCAGGTGACAGCACAGCTGATGAAGTTGTCAGCAAATGTCCAATAGGATAGGGAACTTGGTTGCGAACTTTAGTGTCAAATCCATCACCGAATCTCGCGAAGTGAAGAATGGCCCATGGACGGAGCAGATGGCAGTCACAGATAGGTGCTTTTAGACGTGCAGACAAACCAACTGCGCAGGAAGACCCAAGAAACTCGTATATGGTACCGGCACTCGTTGATGGATTTGATTATTGGTTAAATATTTTACTGACTTCGACGAAGACCGTTATGGGTTGAGTATATAAGGATCGACGTTGTAGGTGTGAGAGGAAGGGGACATATTTGTACAGATGCTGAGCTATCAACAGCTGACGTGTTCTGCTGCTGAGGAATCCAGTCAGAGTCAGCACACAAACATACATGGTACAGCGCTGAGTCAACTTCCTGACGAGTACCACACAAGTCCATTCATGGATTCTGCGAACCTCGAATCTGTCATCCATGCCGCTATGACTCTACACTGCAATATCCCAATCTAATAAAGAAATGGCTTTTGTGGTAGCGTTCTAGAAGCAATATTATATTAATTCTACTACTAGTACTGATCTTGAACGACGGGAAAAGTATTTCAAACTCTGACATTTTACTATTGCCAACAACAATATTCTAAAAACAAGCGTTGGTTTTCCAAATAAGAGAATTTTCCAAATAAACACCTACTTTATCGAATGGATTCTAGTTTAAATACTTTATTGACAACTTATTACCCAACTTTGGCCGTTTATGTGCAAGAAGTGTAAACACTTGGGTAGTTATTGTCTAAAACCAAAACAAGGAAAGCTTTTCGAAATCTAATCGCTGAAACTGAATACAACATAAACCTCTCATCTCTGCCTACCTTTAGCAGAAATTAAATGGTATAAGGAAAGTGGTTGAACTTTAATCGTCAAATCCATCACGAAGCGGCTGCCAATCGTTCTACCTATCCAGAGTGGTCCGCGGAAGAGGATGGAAGCATGCACGATATGGCAACGCGCTCGGTGATGGATTTACTGATTGAACTAGCGTTTCAAATAGTTTGACGTCTGTAGAGAGTTTTTGTTCTCTGTGTTCAGTGACGAGGACTGGCAGAGTGACACCTGCAGCAGGACAGAGGACGGAGATGGAAATCAAGGGTCGTCAGGTCGGACAGTCACGGCGGGGGGCGCTACAAATGAGTCTAGAGTTGTTTATATCCACTTCTGTCCCATCTTTGTATACCAATTATGTTAATTATAATAACGGACAGACGCTTGAATAATTCACCTGTTTCACGGAAGCGAGTTTTCGTACTCATAACTGCAGTCTGTAGCTCATTATTAAACGTCTTTAGGCGCCCGGAACCCCTAAATATTGGTGTGTTTCTCAGACTTGATTTAATAAAAGTTTTGCGTATGGGCAACACGGGGATCAGGGACACGGGGGAGTTTTCAGGGACTCATAGAAAAGAAGCGAATATACAAGGGATTTCTGACTTTCCAGCGAATTGTCTTTGAAAGGACAAACTGAGCAACCAGCAGAAAAGAGTCCATAAAAGTTACCATTTATTATCTTTGAAGTACAAATGTCAAATTTGAATAAAGTTTGTCACGTGTAGGTATTTGAGAATGAAATAATTGAAAATTAATTGTGGTAAACTTTATTAATTTCTTTCTTCCTTAGTTTTCATAGAGTCAGAGATCTGGCTTTAGGTGAGTTTGCCCCCCTGTGCCATTCCACCCTTCAAGACGGGTCTGGTGGGTGCACTGGAAGAGCAGGGGGCGATGATCACAGCCATGGATCTCATATATGGAGGTACAGTAGATGGAAACTGATTACGTTGATTACTGTTGTGAGATTAGCCTTATTTCTGAACGTACTTCTGGTCATAAGGTTATTTTGTAGTTATTTCTCAATCAGAGATCGCAGATTCTGAAAATCTCCTGACCAAACACACCCGCGATACTCCCAAACTCTACAGTGACGGATGGGTGGGGAAGGGAGGGAAGGGGGACCAGATGATGAATCCCTGTTTACTCTGGTGTCAGATGTGGAGACGAGCTGATAACTGATAACGGTTATTGAGGTTTTACCAAGAGCTCACTAAACATTAATAACTGATAACAGGACGTGTACAGCCTGCGCGATATACAGGGTGAGCAGATGGCAGATGGCTCAACTTGTACCGCTAATGGGTACGCGGATGATATAGCGTTGTTTCATCACCATCACACCTTGCACCCTGCCAAAATTTACACGCAGACAGCTTAGATTGGTTTGGTATCATTAGAATCCTCCAGGGATGGGCCAAAAGAAAAGTTGATCCTTCCTTCGCCATTAAGTTCAGATTCGATTCCCGGCTACAGTGATAACTTTTCACGATGGCCACTTCCCGTTGTCCGGAAGTCTTGGGCTATTCCATTGGTCGTTGGGCTATTAATAATTAGTGATGTTAGTGCAATTTATAGTGCATCCTGTGAGATGAACTTTTAACTGAAAGATCAACATATGTATTATTTAGAGATGACTAGAAACAATTTTTCATTTCATTTTGAAAACCCAGTATTAAAATAGAGAAAATAATACATTAAAAGCTCTGTAAAACCCAAAACTTATAAAAATCAACTGTTGTCTGATCTATGAAGCTAGTATTTTGGTATCATGTAAAAATTTATGATACACAAAAGTCATCATAAGAGCACCGTTTAAGGCTGCAAAATCTTGTAAAGGAAATCATAAGTATTTTGGATGCACCCATTTATACAGAAAGGGGGGAATTATCAAACCAATCCATTGAACAAATAATTGTGATATAGTATCATCTCCCAAGGGTTGCAATTTAACTCCTTCCCTACACTTGTTTTGTCATCAGTTGCCAATCTTTACCCCATAAGCTAGCAAATATGATTCCATTTCATAAAATATGTGTAGTCAGTAGAAGTCGACCTCATTGATTCGCTAAATAAAGTTCCAACACATGACAACTTGGATTGATTCTCCTATTTCTCCCAAGAACTTTTCAGCTATCCAGTAAAATCTGGACATTAAAAGAAGTCCCTAAGATTTTTATTAGTACCTGCTATTGATCATGCTTAAGTTAAAACCTAGTGGGTCCAACTCCAAAACCTACATGTTACTCTTCTTCCTCTTGGATGGAGCCTCTAAACTAAAGTGTTTATTTATAATGAGAAAAGACCTTTGAGAAATGCAGCAAACAAACAAACACTCAGCCCTGACCCTTGAGTTGATGAGTGATCAGCAGTCGTTAGGTCTCCTATCAGCTCTCCAGTGTTTAGACTGTTGAAGAGTTCATGATGGCTTCATGTTAGGTATCCTGTCAGCTCTCCAGTGTTTAGACTGTTGAAGGGTTCATGATGGCTTCATAATATCAACGATGGCATGTTTAGACAGGTGAGGAAAATATAGTACATCAACTCTGGATAAAGTAGACACACAACCAGCTCAGAGCTGGGAACAAAGATTTATTTACTGCCAGGGGACAATGGAACCTTGGAACAATGTAATTTTATTTATTGTACAATGTAAATAAAATTGTACGTGTACACATAAAGGATATGTAAAAGGTTACCTGTTGATAAATAAATGTTAAAGGTAAGAAAACAGTTCAACAATATTTTATCCTCATCACCACTTTGTTTTGTTCTTGAAAATTTAGTTTCAAGTCATTTTAAGCAGAGGGTATTGTCTTTAATTTTATGGAAAAGCACCAGCAATCTTCCGTTTCCTCTTGACTTATTCCCGATGTTTTTAGAAATTTGAGTTATCAAGCTGCCGTCGAGACTTTTTAAACCTGAGGTTTGTCGTTGATAATACTTTCAGCAATCACTAATTATATGTGACAGTTATATGACACTATTCATATTGTTACTATGTAACTTTTTGAATAAAGAATATTTGACTTTGACTTATATGTCACTATTTGAGATGCCGATCACTCATGAGGGTATTTTAAGGCAAATATGGTTAAGGATGAGTGTGATGAGTGGTAGTAATGAGTTATGAGGTGTAGTCTTGTTACAAACTAAGCCAGACTCTTCCTTAGAATAATACATTAATAGCCCAATGACCAATGGAAATACAAGGGACCAACAGCTTAACGTCATTCCGAACCACACAGGTGATGGTCTGATGTCACACACCTATGTGTCATGTAATTGGCAATATAATATTTAATTGTATCACTGTTTTGCAGCGAATAAATGTAGGTGTTCAATAGAATATGTCTCTATTACTTGTCACTCATGCTTTTGGAACTCTTCAAATACAGCTAAATGTTTCACAGAACAATACAGTTAATGCCAACAGTTGCAAATGACTTGGTGGGAGTTTATGTACAGTACATCTCACTAATCCGCCCTCTATCGGGGATCGGAACGGATTAGTGAAAATGCCGGATTAGTGGAGGTTCACTAAAAAGACCCCAATAAGCCAGGAATAAAAATTGTTTACGTTGAAATGAAATTTTTCATGAATCATTCATGAAAAATCGCTCAATTAAATTTTGTTTTTGCCTTTTGTCTTTGAGTTAATGATCTGCAGATGTTGAACTCCTTGTATTGAGTAGCAACTTATCACCACTTTCTAATCTTTTAAAATCACATACCTACTTTTTATCTATTGTCAAAGTAACATATGTTAACATTTTTGCAACATCTCAAGGTCCACGGAACAGAAGCACAAATTAACAGTAAACAACGCACACTTCTCTGGCTGTCTGCAGCGAACTGAAGTAATCAATACAGACAACATACGCCACACGCTTTACAGACAAGTAGAGACTTGAAAACAGGTGGCTAAATGACGCGGTCACAGCGCCGGATCACTGGACTTTTCAGAGTGGCGAGAGGCCGGATTATATATACTGTACTGTACACCGGAATGCTCAATAGCAATTCAAGGGTCTCAAAAACCTTGGTGGCCAATCAAGTGGTGCTAAAGCATCGGTAGTAAATCTCAAATTTGACAAGCAATGCGACAGTTATTGGGTCCCGAAAACCTCAGTGAGAAATCTCAAGTTTCAAAACTCATAGCTGCAGTTCTCAGGTCCTTATAGCTTTACTGGTAATCTCTAAGATTACACAATGTCTCTTCAACCCGACTCTTACATGATACAGTTGGTTTCTAAAAGATGAAGACATATTAACTTCTTTGAATGAAATTAACTTCAGTTGGTTGGCAATGTACATTACATTACATCAAAATTACATGATACAATGAACATTTATCATGCAATGAACTCCTATCAGCGCCTCCAGTGTTTAGACTGTTGAAGGGTTCATGATGGCTTCTAATATCTTGATGGCATGTTTAGACAGGTGAGTAAAATACATCAACTCTGGATAAAATAGGACGACATAAACAGCTCAGAGCTGGGAAAATATTTATTTACTCGCAGAGGGACAATGGAGCCGTGGAACAATGTAATTTTATTTATTGTACAATGTAAATAAAAATTGTACTTGTACATACATAAAGGATATGTAAAGGTTACCTGTTGTTAAATAAATGTTAAAGGTAAGAAAACAGTTCAACTTTATAATTTATCCTCATCGCCACTTTGTTTTGTTCTTGAAAATTTAGTTTCAAGGCATTTTAAACAGAGGGTATTGTCTTTAATTTTATGGAAACTCGCCAGCAATCTTTCGCTTCCTCTTGACTTATTCTTGATGTTTTTAGAAGTTTGAGTTATCAAGCTAGCGTCGAGACTTTTCAATCCTGAGGTTTGTCGTTGATAATACTTTCAGCAATCACTAATTATATGTGACAGTTATATGACACTATTCACATATTGTTACTATGTAACTTTTATGAATAAAGAATATTTGACTTTGACTTATATGTCACTATTTGAGATGCCGACCACTCTCATGAGGGTATTTTAAGGCAAATATGTGGTTAAGGATGAGTGTGATAAGTGGTAGTAATGACTTATGAGGTGTAGTCTTGTTACAAACTAAGGCAGACTCTTCCTTATGGGTCATTAATTAATAGCTCAATGACAAATGGAAATACAAGGACCAACGGCTTAATCGTCATTCCAACCACACAGGTGATGGTCTGATGTGTCTAAACGATGGTGGGAGTTGATGGTATCATCAGGTGATCATTGAGACTATCTGAGCTGTCTCAGACCTTATCATCCTCAAAACCTCCATGAAGCTGGATTACACACCACGCCACAAGTCCCAGTCAACCTTGATATGCTGCCACTGTTTCAAAGGCCAGAGATGGGTTTGTAAATTGTTTGTAGCTGAGTTAATTAAAACAAACATGTTTTAGACTACTGATGATAACCATTAATTTTAATACATTATGTATGTTTCTTTAAATCACTGATGAGATTCCCTTTACTTCTTACAGTATTTATCTTCACACAAATGTGTCATTTAATGTAATGTATAAATATGGCCATTTAAATGTTAATACTGTTTATGCAAATAAATGTAGGTGTTCAATAGTCTATGTCTCTATGACTTGTCACTCATGCTTTTGGAACTCTTCAAATACAGCTAAATGTTTCACAGAACAATACAGTTAATGCCAATAGTTGCAAAGACTTGGTGGGAGTTTATGTACAGTACAATCTCACTAATCCGGCCCTCTATCGGGATCAGATGCGCCAGATTAGTGAAATTGCCGGATTAGTGGAGGTTCACTAAAAATATCCCATTAGGCCAGGAATAAAAATTTGTTTACGCTGAAACTTGTTCATGAATCATTCATGAAAAATCGTTCAATTAAATTTTGTTTTGCCTTTTGTCTTTGAGTTAATGATCTGCCGATGTTTAACTCCTTGGATTGAGTAGTAACTTATCACCACTTTCTAATCTTTTTAAAATCACCTACTTTATCTACCTTCCTACTTTTATTACCTACTTCTTTTATCTATTGTCAAAGTAACAATTATGTTATCATTTTTGCAACATCTCACGGTTTGTACTGAACAGAAGCACAGATTAGCAATAAACAACGCACATTTCTCTGGCTGTCTGCAGCGAACTGAAGTAATCAATACAGACGACATAGGTCACATGCACAGACAAGTTGAGACTTGAAAAGAGGTGAGAAATCTCAAGCTTTAAAATTGTAGCTGCAGTTCTCAGATCCTTAAAGCTTTACTGGTAAATCTCTAAGATTACACAATGTATCTTCAACCCGACTCTTACATGATACAATGAACTATCAAAATAGCTCATTAGGGGAAGAAACTTTTAACTAATAAATAGCTTGCACTCTTACCTCTTCATCTTGACTTTGGCAATGCAGTTTTAGATGTTCTAAGTGAGATTTTTCTTTAGCGGTTGTTGGTAGAGAGGCGTTTTCTGAAATGAAAAAGGCACATCAGTAAATGAGAGAACATTTTGATTCAGCCAATGAGATGCAAGTAGTATATGGGTCCATCTTGACAACTCTGAATATGTCATTGAATTCACAACCTCCATAAGCTTGTAGGTTAATTAGTGGTCTTACAATCCCCATTGGAAATGCAAACAAAATATTGTTGGGGAATCTTACAGTAATAGAATATCTATTATCAGAAGGAACAAAGGTCTTGAGTGTTCCTCTAGAATTAAAATATCTGGTTGTACACACTTGTGGGTCAATACCTACTTGTTCACTTCAAAATACACGTCTAGGCAACTCTCATTTTTAAAGGCTAATTATGAGCTGGCTGCAATGTCTGAATGAGCAAAAACAGAGCTTGAAATATGGAAAGTAATGCGTGTCAGTGCTGGAAAGATGGTAGGTCTAGTGTTGCCTTGGTTCCAACTACTGTCTAAACAAATAGAGATTACATTGCACTTTATCCCAAGACATTTTCGTATAGCAAAATAACAGAGTTGTGTTGGATATGGCTATATGGCGGATATTTGAGAAAGTAGCCATCCTCAAATCAATCAAACCTTAAGGCATATTCAATCCTTGATCAGTATCCTAGGCTACCCTTAACGTATAACCTGGAACCCATATGTTTTAAAATGGAACCCATATTATTAGCATAAATGTATTATATTAAGACCACACTTAAGTCAAAGGTTTACCTTCTGTATTTTCCTCTATCTCAGAATCATCATTAGAGCCTAACCCCACAACGTTGTTGGCGACAATTTCTTTCGTCAAATTAGAAATTTGTCCTTTGATCGATGAAAGGGAAAGTCCTTCGCCAAACCAAGACATCTCAAATTAAGTATTTACAGTTACATTGACTTAAAAGATGAAATTAAAGCCGTAATACACTATCGAAAGGTAAATAAGTATATAACCTAGGGCTGCGCACTTGTCAAAACATTAAACAGTTGCAGATGACAGAGCAACAGAAAGGAAAACAGAACTGGAAAAAGTCTCACGAAATTACGCAATTATATTTTAGTTATCTAGTTATTTCTGCGATACAGACACCACATTATTAAATGAATATGCAATATCAGATCATTAGTTTCAGTCAGTAATCTGACGTAAATGCTGTCGATTTTTCTGTATCAAACAGCAGTATTTGTTAATCACCATTTTTTATATTCATTGATATTTGCATTTCATAATCTCGACAAAATAATGCGTACTTGCCAGTATCTGTATCAGAATATTGAAAAGAGTTGAAGGCTGGAAAGCTCATTATGAAACCTTAAAAACGCTCATCTATAAAACTCCTTTAAAACCCTTATCAACTTAACTGTTAACCACATGTTTAAAGTTTGATTTTTCCTGTTAATTTTCTATACCATCCTAGTCCTACACCATATAGAAATACAGTATATACGTAATTAAATTGTATTTTTTAAGTGTTACTACTCCTTAAATGTAAACCTTTTATTGAGATGCTCTAATAAGGCAAAATTTAATCATAACTCTTAAATCTTGAAATAAAAATGGCTTGTATTAAGTCTTGCATTTGAAGATATCCCACTAGAAGCGTTTCCGCCGTGGTCGTCAGAATATTTTATTACATCACTGTTCTTCTAGAAATTCTGTGTTGAATAGTAGGCCTTGTTAAATGTTTGTGAACAACATTTAGTTCACAATATGGGCACCTTCACTTTTGATTTCATTTAAACTTTGTTGTAGATGTGAAGGCATCAGGCATAAGTAGTAGGTCCTGTTTTGCCAAGCTATTGTGACGGATGTGATGAATTTTTGCTTGTCTGATGTTGTAATTATGTATTTCACAGTTTCTTTTAAATTTATCAGGGTGTTTTAATACCATACAAGCAGATTCTAGTATGTGTGGAATGGGGTTAACACTTGAGTCAATGAGAGCTTGCACGTCGGTGTGGATGAGCTTAACCCTTTCCTAAGCGCTCGACTTCGTGGACCCAATAATCGTACAATGCAGTGGTTTGGTTCTAAGCCTCTTCAGTTTAGACATTGTTATGGTACATAATGAATAAGAAAATAGTCTGTTATATTCCGACCGATTTAAGCTCATGATTTTTAATGTAGAAAAATGAGTCAGAGGTGATTATACAACCGAAGGCGGTTATATATTACCAAAGTAATTTGATCATAGTCCCGTAGCAATATTTTGTTTTAATAAACCAAAGAGCCTGTTTTCTCCTTTTGTAGTTTTTCTTTTTTGTAATGCATCGGTTTACTGTTATGAATGTAAGCAACATGTAAATGTATTATGCAATGAAGATTTGAACGGTGACTTAATTAATTCCATTACAGAAAAGCTTCTCATCATTTTCTTGATCACTTTCATGATTCAGAGAGTTTCAACAGAAAGATTTCAAAGAGGATTGATGGTTTCCAAATTACAGTAAATTAGTATAATATTCTGCATATAAACCTGATTTTTAAGTTAATATCCAACTCTCAATTTAAAGTAAATTTACAAAAGATATTATTGCTCATTCAAATCTGATCCTAAGAAAGCTGTTCCATCTATCTTTGGGAGAAAATATAAAGAGGTGAGACAGGGATGTAAAAACACAAAGGGTAATAAAGAAAATAATTTAAAATCTCAAAAAATCAATATTAAATATTTTTATTGGCTGAGACCTTTCAAAGGCAAAGCCTTTATCTTGAGGTCCTCACATTTATAACGTTTATTTCCTTTATTTACATGAAAACACAATGAAAATATTGATCAGATCTATACAATTAATCATGCCATACAATAATCAAATTTTAAATCTCTTCAGTGATTGTTAAAAATAAAATATAAAAATAATAATTTTTCTTTCTTTTGCAGCAGTGGTAACATTGCTAATGGTTGATAGTATACAATTTTATTGTTTTCAGTCAAACTTCAAAAGTACAGGTTCTAAAAGTATACAGTTCAACTTTTCATAAAAATATTTAAAACTAACAGTTATTGACAACATTCGGGTACAGTTTTATTAAAAAGCAGCATTATATTTATAAATAACTCACAATAAATAAGAAAAACAACATGCTTAAATTAACAAAATCCTTCTTATTTTTCATGCATAAAACAATTGACTTATGGTTCCCTGATAATTCTGTTCTACTTATGCACAACATGTTCAAATAAATATCACGGTGGCACAGGAAAATGTATAATCAAGTTCGTTTGACGATCTATTTGTGTGATGCTTTAGCAGTTTAATATCGGTCTCTCCGGCCTCCTCTTCCTCCCTTCACTTCGTTCGATAGCCACCCCTGTTGTCTTGGTAGCCACCCCTGTCCTGGTAGCCACCCTTTGTCCTGGTAGCCACCCCTGTTGTCCTGGTAGCCACCCCTGTTGTCCTGGTAACTACCCCTGTTGTCCTGGTAGCCCCGGTTGTCATGGTAACTGCCGCCTCCTCTGTCTTTGCCTCCACGGTTGTCCTGGTAAGAGCTGTTGAAGCCTCCTCTGTTCTGATAGCCTCCGCCTTGAATGTTCCCTCCGCCGTTCTGACTCCAGCCTCCTTGCACTCTCCCTCTACCTCCACCTCCACGGTCGCTGCCTCCACGAAACCTCCACCACCACCTCCTCTACCCCTCCACCACCACCTCGCTAAAAAATATCACAATGACATCAATATCTGTTAATTGAACAAAGTGTGGTAAGATTAAGAAAACTAAATTTTGGTTTTGGGTTAAAAGTAGGGATGAGCAAATTCAAAACAGGAATTTGACTTTGTTGGGTTAACTAGGCAGGAGAAAACAATTTTAGGACTAGAAATATTTTGCTACCCTAAGAGCGTTATAGTCACTCCTGCCAATGTTTGAAAACACCAAACTTTGGTTGTGCAAACACTTAACTAAAAATGCAACCAGCAAGACTCGTCGCCCACACACTTATTAATAATTACAAACACTGATTAACGGTTGTGTATAAACGATCGAAACACGAATAAACAGTTGTATAGTTACTTATACAACGGACTATAAATGATAATTGATCTCAAGTGCAAAACTCAAGCAGCAGGAGTAACTAAGACACTTGTTTGGTTTCCAACATTGTTTTGAATTCAAATAACACTTTTTGTGTGGGTTTGTCTTTTTGCCCCCTTTCTGAAAAGTCCCAGTAAAATTTTCCTTACACTTTGAAATGTTAAAATCAGTCCCAATGACTCCTCAGTTAAAAACAATTAAATAAAAGACTCAAATATAAATTGGATTTCAATATAAAATAACCCTCACTGAGTTTCTCGGAAAACTAACTGCTCAGTATTAAAGTGTCCCCTAAGTATACAGATTTTGACTTCTCGTTTATTGTTACCTGCATTCCTCTGTTGCCAACTAGGCATCTCGGGTGGAGGAGCTTGTTGTTCACTGGGTCGACCTCCCCTGTCTGGCACCCATGTGCAACACAACACACTGCAGTCAGTCAATTGAATAAAGAAAGTATAAGATGAAGATTCCAGCTAGGTCAGAAGTTCCTCTGCAAGATCTGTAATACCTATCACATAATTATTATGACTCTAGTTAATTGCCAACCTAAGTTACTCTTGCTGTTACGTAGTTGTTATTTTTCTGAGCATACATCATGTATTTTATTTGTCGGATGGATCTTTACATAGTGGTATTTTACTTGTGGGTCTTCCAGTTTAGATAATTTTTTCTTCGATGGATTCTTCTTTCTCCTGGGGATCAATAGTGTTAATTCCTTCCCCGTGCTTCAAATGTTGCTATTTTCTTTTCCGGTTCTTCCATTAGTGCTATTATCTTCCCTAATTCTGTCAATTTCTCTCAAAAATTTTGAAAGTCACATTAATTTTGCAGGTCTTGAATAATATATAATATTGGCAGAAGTAACTACAAGTCTTGTAAAGTCAAAACGCCAACAAAAATTTGATTAGTGTGACTACAAGTACATGTTTCTGTAATAGTAAAGTAAAAGTTAATTTTTCATGATAAAACCCAAATTTAAATCAACTTGCAGTGCTGAAAAGCAGTAACAACCATGCCAACGTTTGATGTCCCTAACATGACCAAGAATCCCTTTCTAGAGCTTAATGATCAACTTAAAGTAGACCTGCACAACCTATCGTACACATCCGATGATGACTTTGTTGACAGAGGACTGAGTGTTCTTAAGCGACGCCGCTGGAGGTCTTCTCCAGGATGGCCAGGTCCTCTCTGGCCGCAGTAGATCAGCCAGGTCTACTTTGGGCTCCACCGCATCGCATTGCGCTTCATCCCATACACAGCCGCTATCCTGTCCTGTTGTGTCTTGATGTCCCGACCACTGCAAGTTTAAAGTCAAGCTTTATTTC
Organism: Matsumurasca onukii; assembly: GCA_018831715.1. Taxonomy (NCBI): domain Eukaryota; kingdom Metazoa; phylum Arthropoda; class Insecta; order Hemiptera; family Cicadellidae; genus Matsumurasca; species Matsumurasca onukii. Next base: position 13,495,299 of record CM032065.1, read on the forward strand.
AACCCACTAATCGCTTATTCTTGGGGCTGGTTTACTAAAGCACTGATTAAAACCGAAACCACCGATAATAATATTTTAAATTGAATTTAGTCAAGATTACAGTTTTCCATTTAAACCAGGTGAAAATTTAAAATAAACTACACTTTTTATGGATTGATAGGGACTCCACTAATTATTGAAAACTACACAACAGATTTATTTAATTTTCAATATCAGCCATCAATAGAGCTGAAGCTATGTACTCATGTTCAAAGAGTTGATTACCTGGAAGGACTGTATTGTGACGTCAAGTCGTTTGAGCAACATCTCTCCTCATCCTGTACTCCTGGTGCAGTTGAGCCTGCAAATCCTGCACCTGGTGCCACTGCTTGTCAGACAACACTCCCGTGAACATCGGCTTGCCCACCTGAGCCTCTGACGCCTTGCTTGTCACCTCCTTCATCTGACAATCGACATATGGCATGAATCCAACCTAAGGCTGCAGTGTTTTATTAACTTTTGCCAAAATAATGTGTTTATTGTAAGTTCAGCACAAATAGGTTGTTAGGTGAGCTAGATCACCAATCACAATATTTGTATCAGAGACAGTTATCTGGAAAACAGTTGGACCAACCTTAGAAATCTTAAGTATTTTATTCCAGAAAGCAAATGAATGTCATGATTGGTCATTAGTGACCCATACAGACAGAGATCTGTATACTCCACCAATTCTCACAAATTCACTGAACTTCATGGCAACATTAGTCTCTTCTGTCATTTCAAATAATAGTATTTGAAAAAGTTTACTGAACTTACCTTATTGACTACTTTCCCAACAGGACCTCAGGAGTGATGTTGGTGGTTTAGGAAACTTAAGAGCAATGAGTAGATTCTTCAGATCCAAGAGTCGCTAAACTCTCTTGCAGAGTCACCTGAAATGTTTGTACAGTTATCCAATATGCAGATGATGCATCGATTAACCTTACTAGGCCAAACATCAATCCTCACAATCCCTATTTCATCTGGCCTATAATGTCTTTATTTAGTTTTTAGAGTGGAAGGTTTTAAGTTGTTTCTCCTAAACCAGAATTACTTAACAACTTAAGCCAAAATTGAGATATCTCAGAGAGAACAATACATTTAAAATCCAATAAATGAAAAACAGTTTGACTTGTCGAACACTAGCCTACTCCATATGGGCCCGGGTCCGGCTTATTTGGCCATAGCCTTGCAGTTACTCAGTAGAAAGTCAAGGCAACAGTCGACATTATGAGACTGTAACCTCTGATTCACATTGCCTTCTGTCAGACTGCCGTATGGCAACCTGGAACCACGATTAGCCAAACATGAGAAACTATGGTTAATGAGGTCCTGGTTCACTATAGGCGACAAAGCTTTGAACGCTGTAGCGTATAGAGAGTTGAAACCGCTCTGATCGCACCACGCAACACTAACGCCCTAGCAGAGAAGAGAAACTACCACCCTCCTGCAAGTGTGAGTTTCATACAGACAAATAGCCGGTGGTTTAGTGGTTATAGTGACGGACAGCTGGCCCCTGTCTGTCACATGGTTCGAATCCCACCGGTGCGCCTGGTAATGCATGCTAGTTGTTGATCACGTGCCACAATGACCGCTGAATCACTGAAGAGAAAATGGCTCATCAAATCCAGTGAGGCAGAGTGGCACTTTTGATTAGGAGCGCTAAACCAGAGGTTTCAATGACTGGTAATGCAGCATTAGAGATTGCTGAAATTTTGCTTACAGGTGACTGGGAAACCCATAGGAGGCTATGAAAATTAAAAATAAAATGAGACAAGGGAAGGGCAGATGATTTTAAAACAGCTTAAAATGTTAAGAGCAGGCAAAGTCCAGCATAGAATCAAGTGGTCTATATTTGTTCCCAAATGATCACCCTGAGGTCAAATGCATGAGTGAGCAGCGGCAAACAGTACACCTGCAATTATAGAAGAAAATAGAACCTCTTGGTTTTTATGGCTCAAGCAAATCCTACATCGGTAAAAGTAAGCCAATCATCTTATGTACAAATGATAAAGAAATCATTATCAAATAATTGCTAGACAATATAACATAGTGATTTATATTGTTACCCAATTCCTTGAGGAAACTGCTAACTTCTAAGAGGAATGAGCTGGAATCCTCTGGCCCATTTATTGCATTGATGTGCTCGTCTAACGAACACAGAGCCTTGAGTTCCTTGGATAGAAATCCTACATGTATTGTATATTCCACTGACTTGGGTCCTTCTGCCACAGCATTTTCCAGTTGTTCTGCTTATATTGTCATATCTGTGGGGTAAAAGCACAATTAGCCAAACCAGGAAGTTGGGTTAACGTGCAGCTATGGGGATTTATACTTGCAGGTTAACCCTCTCAGAAATAAGTCAAGAGAGTAAGAAACTCTGCTATGATATACTCAGTTAATGCTACAACTCTAGGCCTATATTGAAATGGACCAGAACAGACATACTCTTGATCTACAGACTTTTGCAATCAAGCCCAAACATATGTGAAAGGAAAACCCTTTGGGCACCACACATTTAGTGTGAATATTGTACGTTAGCAGTCTGTCAGTTTAGCTCTGACTGCTTAAAAAGAGCCACTGCTGTTTGGCATAGTAATGACCAATATAAAAATCAATAAAAATTGAATGCAGAATCTACTGATATGGATAACTTACTATAGGTCTACTGGTTTTGTTGTGGACCAAAAATTTTGATGTTCAACTGTGATGAAACCCTTTAAATCCCAGCTGTAGTCAGAAAAGGCCAGTGGCACTGTTTTCACGAACTAATGTAGCAGTCAAAAGGCCCTAAGGTATTATTTCTTGAATATTTAAGAAGACATTTAATTCCAGGCCAGTGGCGATAAAAGGGTTAAATAAATAATGTCAGGTCTCTCGAGGGTCTACAATACTGTAACGCAAGTTTGTTAAGTGTCTTCTTATAAGCCTAGTACTAACTTTGGGTTGACAAAAGAGCCAATACATGGGTTTTCATAATTATTTGAAAATTAGTGCACCAAAGAACAGTCGCTCTCGTTACACCACCTAGATTGTAAATTGAAAGCTTTCATATCCTACCCAATATCTCTGAAGGCGTCCAGAATGTCATTTTCCATGGCCGATATACACTATACAAATCCTTAAATGGCCTAAGCTATAACAATTTTAGGCAAAAAATTATTGAAATATGATAGCTACTATGACTTAACCTCAACTTTAGGAAAATATAACTGTTTATACAATACACGCAGTGTAATTACTGTCCAGGCTTAGATGAATTGTTGAAAAAATAAAATAATTATTTATTATTTTAATTTATTAAAAATAATAACACTATTCCACGACTTGCTGCAGTTGCAGTCCGCACCGGGGAGAAAAATACAGCGACCAAGTATATTTTTTGTTTTCATAATCTTCTGCAAAGTGGCAGATAATTCCATAGATAATTAAATAAATATGCTAAGTATTTACACTATTATACTATCTATTCTATGGTCTGTTGGTGGTATCATTGAATAGTGTTTTTCCTAAGCGTAATATTTATACTTTTCTTGATATGCTGAATGTGTACATTCTCACGATATGGCTCAAATTCTACTTTTAGGCAAGATATCCATAGACTGCTTATTTATGAGAGATTGCTGATGCAGGCTGGCGTAAACTTCAAACAAGCTCCCAACGAGATCAAACGTTTACTGCCAGAACTGGCTTTATTCAAAAGGAAACTTAAAGAATATTTGTTGATTAGGCTCCTTACTCTGTAGCAGAGTTTGCAGAACCTTATAACTTCCCATAATATGGAATATTTAACATATATTATTAAAAAAGTGGTAAAAATCTTGAAGGACTTATGTTTTGAAACTTTTCAGTCAAACCTTCCAAAAAGGCCAAATAACGATGTTTTAACTTCGGGAAAGTTGCGGAAACCATTAATAACATGTTTTACAAAAAGAAATCAAAGTAATTAAATTTGCTAACCTAACTCACGATAACACCTTATTCAGCCTCTAGGTTAATTTGAAAATATATAACTGTTTCTACAATACACGCATCTGTTTCGTATAATAGTCCCAACTTTCAAGCCAGTTTTAAAAAATGTTATAAAAAAATAATTAACTTAACATAACCTAACCTAATTTAACCTAACCTAACTTCACGATAATAACTTATTCACCTTAAGTTGAATTTGCAGTGGGGGAAAAATCACTGACAGATAAGTGATAAGTTGCTTCATAATCTCCCCTGCAAAATAGTGTCCCAACTTTAAAGCCACTTTAAACCACTTATAAATAAGTTCACCCCTACAAATTTTTATATGTTTATTCCACATCTGTTAAATCTGTTTCAGCTCATAATATCATAAGTCACTATTCTAGATCATCTATCAGTCAACACAATTCATATTGTTGTAATAATAAATAAATAAATAAAAATTTATAATTTTGTGTCTTCCTTTGACTGCTGTGATAAATGATTGTCTCGTGAGGGGATATTCCTCGCTTGGCAGTTGCAAAACTGTTCCTATCTTCAAGAAAGGTGATGCTTTAGCCTTCATCTATGAAGAGCTACCGGCCTATCTCCACATTGCCGGTTATTAGCAAAATCATTGCGTCTTTTATTTATTTATTTCCACGGCATTCGCCACTTTACAATATGTTCATACATAAATGAATATACAAAAGAATTTATGTCAACAAAACAGTCACCATCAGGACTCTTCCAAGACTCTCCGCCTTGAGCCAGTAGTTTATCGATGTTTTATTAAACATCCTAGTTAGCTGTAACAAAACTACACCCCACCACCCGTCAAAACATTTACCATTCACACCGTCAAGAGTGGTCGATGTCTCAAGTTGAGTGTCAAGGGAATAATAGCACGAATTCCAGAGGCAGCGTCGCGTGATTTATCGAGATATCGGTTGTCGATAGTCCGTCGCTCTGAATCGAAGTTTATCTGTGTACTACTGCAGAAGACTTTCTGTTTTGTTCTGTCGATTTTTTTTCAGGCAGTGCTCTGTGCTTACTGCTGAATGTGTATGTGCGTATTTGTGAATTGTGAGTCGGTTTAATAAAAGTGTAAGGGCAATATGCAAACCATTTTTAGGATGGAATAACAGCTTTATTCAGTTTTCTATCTAATATTTAACCTAATTTAAATAACCAATTACTCATTACCTAATATGATCTTTATCAATCTTACAACGTTGTTATTCTAGGCTAGGCAAGGCCTATGATATCAAACAATTTAAATTTCTGCGTACCAATTTAAAGCTGCTAACATTACCATATAGTCTGGTAAGGTACTGTCTACGATGAAGAATCTAAGTTCTAATTTAAAAGTCATAAATAAGTTGATTTCATCATTCAACAGTCAACAGAGAAACGTTGTTTGCAACACTAACAGGTTATACTGTAATGCCTGGTCAACACCGACGTTTTCTCAGCCTTCTTCAAGTAAGTTTGAGCCTTGTTAAGCCAAAATTGTTATATCCTAAATACCTTTATTACTTAAATTGAAACATTGCATGTTCAAAGGGCTGTCTTTACCTTAACAGTGCCGGTAGATCAGGCCAGTAGTTATGAGGACGTTTTGAGATATTCAGTTGCAAACTTTATTGTGTAATTATTTTTGTTTCAGATTTGAGTAAATTTTACAATATTTCTCACAAAAGTCAGCATGCATGACGCCAAGATTATGTTTACAACTGGCCTCGCTAGATTGTGTTCTTCAAAACAGCCAGATGTGAACAAACCTCTTTGCTGTGAACCCAAGCCTGAGGAGCCTAAACCTTCCTTGTACCAGAGGTTCAAGTCCATGTACCGAGACTACTGGTACGCCCTGTCCCTGTGCACCTTGTCACGCCCGCAGGTCTGGTTCGAAGCTTTACTACATGGCTTCCAGGTAACTAATTGTTGTATTTTTCTGTCGATATGACGTTCTGGAAGGTGGTTCATTCATTTTAGAACTGTGCCAGTAACTATGACTCCAATCTCACTCAGCACATGATCTTTTTGCTGTTCCAGTGGTGTGGATATAATCTCGCTTCTGGAGAGCCTGAATGTGAGTGAGAAGTTGATTCACCCTTTTCGCGAACGGGCACTCTACAACTGGCTACCTAGCTATCTCCCACGCGACTGTATAAGATCGCCACACCTCTGCTTACACTGTCACGCTTAGGTAGGTTCCAACCACCTGGGTGTACATAGTTTATTTCTTTTCCTGTCTTGTTCAGGATTGAACTAAAAGCCATATCTAGTTCTAAAAGCCAAAGTTACTTATAAATAAAAAGCATTGGCTATGATTTTCAATTAAATAAAATTCCTATAAGTCAGCTCTTCTTGAGACACCTTTTAGGAGTGAGGAAATAGAGGACGCTTGCATACAACTCCTTGATTGATTGAGAAACAACAATTTTCTTCTTTGTGTGCCCCAAAAGGATACTTGGGCCAAGTGATGGGTAGCCTAATTAACCTGCTCGTGACTGGTACTTGGTATTTTCAATTCAAGGCATGCATAACCAGGAATTCTGTCCAATTTCTGTAATCAGAGGTTTAAAACTATTCACTTTAACAAAAGGTTGTTCCTCTCCCAAAATTACTTCAAATGAATCTTATTTTGCTAGCCTAGCCAAAATAAAATGCATTACAAAATCCTGAACTATCCTAGGATCTATCCTGCTTGCCACTCTAGGTTGATATGATGTTACTGGAATTTGGTTAATTCCAGGTGGGACCACCGTGTCTATCAACTACTTGAAGCAGTGGGCTACATCAAGCCAGTGCCGAGCAAGGAGGAGTTGAAGGTAATGTACGAGGACAAGAAGACGCAGATGAGAGAGAGGAGTCAGACGCTACGCGAGAACATGATGCAGTCCCTGAAACCAACTGAAAGTAAGAAGAAAGAACCCTAGCCCGTAGCCGTAGTGACTTGACCTCCTAGGATAAGACTGAAGTACTGTATTTTCGACAACTGTTTTTGTTATGCAGAGTATTTATGTACATAGTATATCGCCTACAAGCATGAAGTGTTATTTCATTTATTCATCCTGTGATACCATTTCTTCCACTGTTACAGATAACTAGCGATTCGCTTTTCCCTATTTAGAAAATAGCCAAGAATCTTTCTTGTAGAACGCAGCTCCCATGGTCTAGTCGTGCTGATTGCAAACACGCTTTTCAAATTTTGTTCTAGTCAAGAACGGTTCTGTATTCTTGTTAATCAGTTCATTTGAACCGTGTAAGCTTTAATCTCTCTGTGTATTAGAAGATGTTATAAAGGATACAACTCAAAACCAAAATTTGATTCAATCTACTCCTTGAATGATTTATTTCGTTTTGATTTAATTTCCAAGTTTTGAGTTCTTTTATTTGGTTTAAAATTTTTTTTTTCCAACTTTTGAAAAGGTTGACAGTTTAATGTCAATGTTTATTAGTAGAAACTAAATTTAGTGAAAAATGAAAACTTTCAACAAAATTTAATTTGTGCGAAGAGCAACATTTGGGTATAAGTGTAACCACATACCATTCCCTTACTTCAAAATTAAAATTTTAGAAGGTTTATTTGAATTCAAGAGCTGTAAGAAGTACTCTGTTCTATGTTAGAAAGTAGCTTTTATCTTTTCTTAATTGTTTGAAATTTGTATTTTTAATCAAAAGTACGGCAAGGTGTGACCAAAAACACACCACATCAAACAGTCCCCGGACCTGTGCTAGAGTCTCAGATTTGTCAACCAAACAATAATTTCAAAATGGATAGTCTTTTAAATCCGAAGGAATGAATACTTGTCCTTTATTTTATTGACATTAGAAGTCAGAAGTATGTTAAAAGTTAACCTCTTTAACTGGGTTTTAGTCAGACATTGATCAGATTTTTGTTTGTTTACCTTTCAATTGGTCTGCAGACTTGCCAGAGCCACAGTCGATGTCCCATACATTTTTCAGCCTGTGTGTGGCCACCCAAAATCTTTTTAGCTACTACTATTTATTTTATAAAAATATGCTTAGAAACAGCGATGACCTAAATCTGAATAAGTTTAATAAGTGCTCTAATGCTGAAAACACAATTTTGATGTAGAAATTTTCTTCTTTTTATTAACAATTATTAATATATACCCTCTAAAACTGTGCAAGTCTTGATCCAACAAAAAGCGGGCGTGAGGGTTATCACATCTAGCTGATGGCTGGGATCACCAGCCTCTTTCAAGAAGCTCGGCATACTGACCTTCCACAGTCAGTACATTTGACCTGTGCTGTCTACATTAAGACCAACATTTTGAAGTTTGAAAGAAGGAGGAGGTGCACAGCTATGGTACCAGGAGATGGAGGATCAACACCCCATTCTGTCACCAGCAAGACCAGACAGCTCTGTCCCCATAAAAATCTTAATAAACTACCAGCGCATAATCAAAAGTTTGGACGATGCAGTTCCATACATCCTCGTTATGTGGTTTTAAGGATAGGGCATTACTACTCTGTCACATTTCCTTTGATAATGTTGAGGGACTTGTCTAGATCTGCCGCCAAGATCCAAAACATTTTTAATGTTGAATCTATTTAACAAGAGTATAATTATAGTATAGTTTTTATATTTTTATGATTACTAAATCCTATCCTGAAAGGATCTCAAGCGGCAAAGAAAGGTATATAACGGTATTTAGGTATAGGTACGGTAGTGGGGGAAGCATGCAAGCTGAGTGAACGCGTGTGAGATCGTCTGGCTGCTTTTCTTATATTAACCGGTATTTATGACATCTGCCTTCAGATAAGTTGCATACCGTTTATTTATAGTACTGGTCACATTTTAAAGTATTTTGTTGCAAGTTAATTAGCTATTTATCCCGACTGTGGAGTTAAAAAATTTGTACACATAGTGAGTTATCAGGTTAGAACAGTGATAGTGAGTTGTGGGTGAGCCGGGTCAGGTCACGGATCTAATGAAGGTTCTAACGCCAGGTTGTGTTACTGTGTTTCTGTATGTCACCACCAGGAGCAATAGTTAACCCTCGCAGCCCACGAGCAGACCTACAACATGACTTTGACAACAGATCAGAAACTCGATTTAATTTTGAAGGAAATAACTGAACTGAAAAATCAGAATATCAAATACAATAGCTTATATTTTGCCATTAAGGAAAGTATTGATGAGCTGGAACGAGATGTAAACAGCCATTGATTTTCGCGCTATTCCAAAAACAGACACAAATAAAGATGTGAAAGTAAATAAAGATAATCGGAGTAGATGTGCCAAATGTTGATAATAATAAAAGTCACATGTTTGATAAACATCCGTGATTTGGGACTTATTTGAAGGAAAAATTAACCAAATGATATAATGATTTAGCATAACCCACCGGTATTGAGAGCTGAAACAAGATGTAACTGTTTCAAATGATTTTTGCCATTCAAATAGCATTTACAAATAATGTGTCCTAAATAAAGATAATATCACACTTCATGAACGCCAAATTGAATCATTGTCTAGTGAGTTGGAAGTGGTGAAGGTACAGCTTGCTGAGTTGCAACAAATAACAGCGATAAGTAACCAATACTCACGTAGTAACTGTTTAGAAATCTCTGGTGTACCTGAGGTGAGAAGTGAGGACATCATGGCTGTGGTCAGGATGGCAAGGCGCTGAGTTTTGACTCAAGGACAGAATGATTGATGCAGTGCACCGCTTGGCTAAGAATCCACAGTATCCCGAAGCACCTCGAGGCATCATACTAAAGTTCTGCCGGCGAATAGACATGGAGGCCATGAGGAGTAGGACTCGAGTGAAGAATGGGTTTTCTGCAGCTGAGCTGGGACTGGACAGTGAGAGCAAAGTCTACATCAACCTGTCTATGACCAAACACACCAGACTGCTGTGGAGTGCTGTTCGTGTCTTCAAACAAGAACAGGGCTACAAGCACGCCTGGATCACAAGTGCCGAAGGTGTTCCTCCGAAAGCTGACAACTCCCGAGCAATCCTGATCAACGGAAAATGGACTTAGTGAAACTCGCCAGACCTACCCAGAACAATGGAAAATCGGACCTGGAAGCACCAAAATGAACTGTCTTCAAAGCACACATCATGTGAGTGAATTACATCACTTGTTAATAATTTTAGCATGCATAAAATTTAGTGTTTACTTTAAATATAGGCCTAGTTTTGAATTTGCATTTCTAATAATAATAATATATATATTGCATGTTACTTGTTTTTTAGTTTTAATTCTTGTTATAAAATATAATAGTTTATTGTTGTTAATTTGTTTAAATACTTAATTTATTAAAATATGACTAGGATTAATATATACTATCAAAATGTTCGTGGCCTGAGGTCAAAAACAAATGATTTTAGATTAGGTCTGTTGAATAATGATTATGATATTGTTGCATTAACTGAAACATGGCTAAACTCCTCAATTAATAACTCAGAATTGTTTAGTGATGAATATGTTGTATTCAGGAGGGATAGAGACCCTAACGTAACTGGTAAGGAAAAGGAGGAGGAGTTATTGTAGGTGTTAAGCGTTGTTTTGTTGCTAAAAGATTATTTGAACTGGAAACAGATGACGAAAACATGTGGATTAAGGTCAGGCTTTCAGCTGGGTTTACAGTTTTATTGGCAATAGTTTATTTTTCTCCTGTTTCAAGTTTTGAAACTTACAAAAACTTTTTGAAAAGGTTGATTTATACAATTTTAAGAATGAGTTAATTTTGTTAGGTGATTTTAATTTACCAATAGCAGGTGTACAATGCGATTTAAAGAAAGAGAATAAAATATGTAGGCAATTACTCTTTTTCATGGGAATGTATTCTTTGACATCGTTAAATAATGTTCTAAACTTTCAAGGTCGTACGCTTGACTTAGTTTTATCTGATATTAATAACTTAGAGGTTTCTGAGGAGTCTCTACCCGTAATAGATATTGATAGATACCATCCTGCATTGAATATTTATTTTGAGATTAAAGGAGGTATGACTGCATTGGATAAACTTGTCGATGAAGTAAGGCCTAATTATAACTTTAGCAAAGCTGATTTTTATTTGTTATACAACAATCTGAGAGAGTCTAATTGGGATGATCTATATTGTATGGAAAATATTGAAGATGCTGTAAAGCTTTTTATGACAAAGTGTATAATGTTTTAAACTTATCTGTACCTTTAAAAGATCTTTTAATGGGAAATATCCCAAGTGGTATTCTCAAAACTTAAAGAATTTAATACGAAGAAAAGAAAAATTAGAAGACAGTGTAAAAAATATAATATGCCACACTTATGGGTTGAATTCAGAAATATTAGGCGTGATGTTAAGCAACTAACAAGATTAGATTATAAAGAGTTTTGAAAACTTCAGAAAATGAGATACATAAAATCCTAAATCGTTTTGGAGTGTAATAAAGAATTTAAGAGGCAATAATGTAAAACCAGCAACAATGGAATTAGATAACGTCAAGTCGAGGGAGGGGCAGCGATAGCGGAAGCGTTTGCAAAGTATTTCAACTCTGTGTACAATCCTTGTCCTTTTGACTCTTATCAGCTATGTCAACAAGCTATTGATTCACCGGTCATGGGCAATGTAGACACTTTGTCCTTTCATCAGATAACAAGACAAGAAGTTCTTATCAGTTTGAATAAACTTAAACCTAAGAGAACAATGGGTCCTGATGGCATACCTCCATACATATTTAAGGCCTGTTCTGAAATTTTAGTTTCACCTTTACATTATTTATTTAATTTGTCACTGATAAAAAATCAGTTCCCCAACTTTTGGAAACTAGCTAAAATTGTACCAGTGCCTAAGAAAGGAAATAGTAATGACATAAAAAATCATAGGCCAATTGCTATTTTGTCCACACCTGCTAAGGTGTTTGAATCCATTATTTATAATAGGCTTTTCTCTCATGTTAAAAAATACATCAGTGACTATCAGCATGGATTTTTCCCCAAAAGATCTGTTACTACAAATTTACTAAACTTCTCACAATATTGTATTGTAAATATTGATAGTAACAAACAAGTCGATGTTGTGTACACCGATTTTGAAAAAGCTTTTGATAAAGTAGATCATCTTACTTTACTATCCAAACTGAACTTTTATGGCCTCAATGATTCTCTTGTTAACTTTTTTTGTTCGTATTTACACAAAAGAAAACAGTACGTAAGCTATGAAGGATACATTTCGAGGAACAAATAGTAACCTCGTTCCTCAAGGATCAAATTTAGGGCCATTACTTTTCACTATTTTTATTAATGACATACAAAATTATGTAAAGTATTCTAAGATTTTATTGTATGCTGATGATTTAAAGCTGTTCAGAACTATCGAGCATTCAGATGATTGTCGAAAATTACAGCAAGACTTAGATTCATTGATTGTTTGGAGTTCCAAACATTTAAAATTTAACGTTAACAAATGCTCAGTAATATCATTTACCAGAAAAACCCCTCATTTCCAAATTGCTTTTGATTATGAAATGAATAATTTAAAATTAAACAGAAAATCTTCCATTAAAGACTTAGGTATCACTTTTGATTCTAAGTTCACGTTCAATGATCACATAGTTTCAGTGTGCAAGTCATCATACTCTTTGTTGGGATTTATTAAACGGTCAAGTTTATTTTTTGAAAACACCAATTCTCTTAAATTATTATTTCTTACACTTGTGCGCTCTAAGCTTGAGTATGGCTCAATAATTTGGTATCCTCACGTCAATTACCTTTCAGAAATGATTGAAAGTGTCCAAAAGAGATTTTTGAAATTTGTTTATTACAGATCTTTTGGGTTTTATACAAATTTGGTACCGACAGAGTTGCTTGAAATTTTCGAACTGCCTAGTATGACCAAACGATTTAAGCTAAATACCTTTCTCTTTACAAATTATTAAATGGTCAAATAGATGATGGCACACTAGTATCGCAGATTAATCTCGCTGTCCGCCCTGGCTCTCGAAGCATTTATGTTTTTACTCCAAACTATTCAAGAACTAATTTAGGTTATAATTCTCCCTTTAACAATATGTGTAGACTTTATAATTGTTTTTGTCGTGATGTCGACATATTTCTGGATTCAACTGGTATATTTCAGAATAAATTGTTGAAGAATATAAATAATATATAACTTATAAATAATATTTAACTTATTGATGTTAGCTTTGTTGTTTGTTTTGTTATCTTATTTATGTCTATGTTTGTACTCACTTCCATGGTTCGCATTTATATTTAATTATCCATCTAAATTAATTTTATTGTTTAGTATTTTTCAATTATTTGTCTATTTATTGTCTATATTTATCATGTTGTCTGTGTATTGTAGTTGAGTAATTTATTAATGTAAAGTTGTCTACTGCTGTCTCCAAGCATGTCAAATTATTAGATACATTAATGCTCTGTATAATTGGCATATGTGCTGTACAAAAGCATTTAATAAAATTTATTTATTTATTTATTTATTTATGGTTTTCTTCAAAACTGATCAAGCATAACCAGCAAGGGCAACACAAAGTTTCAGTAAATAAATTCACTGTGGTGTTTAAATACAATCTTATCAGTTTATTATTGACTTTATGTAGCGCACACTGCAGTTAACTCATGAAAGTGTTATGAAAGTACAGCGAGTCTGGCCATAACATATTTTAACAGCCTGTAAGTCAGAGGCCGAAGCAAGGCAGTGGCGCAGCAAACAGCCTTGTAATGCCTATGATCGTCGTCTGGAGAGGAAGCTGAATCTGAAGGGTGCAGTGAGGCTGTGAGTGCCAGGATTAGAGGAACAAATGTATTAAAGGAAATTGATTCACTCTTGCCAGTGAAACTTTGCTTGTCTTCTATGTGTGGCCTGGACTTCAACTTAAAATCATAATTTGATCTTTAAAATTTGATTTTTAATGTAGGATTCATACCTCGAACAAATAATAAATAAAAAAGACACCTGAACAGAACATTTATTATTTTACAACTCAAACTGTTACAGGTCAAACCAGGTATTTGAAAATAATATCTTTAAAATTTACATTCTCAGTAGTTTGGGAACTTCAACTTAAATACCATAAAGCCTGATTAAAATGTTTAATGTAAAATTATATTTACATAGTAATAACCAGTACACCAAGATATTTGTGTTAAAACTAAATATTTTCAACAAAATTTCAAGTAAAAGAAAATTATTGCTGTTTAACGTAAACATTGAAATTTAAAATTATTTTACCTTTGAATTTTATACTTCCTATACATTTTATATTATTTGATTTTATACATTTATTTTAACTCTTCTTTGTCTATACAACTGAAGATGTCAACCATAATGTGACAAAACGTTTTTCACTTATTTTATATAATAAATATTATTCAGTGGTTTAACCAAAAGAATTTTCATTCGATATCATAGATTCTAAGATCTAGCAAAATCAGCACTTTTGCAAGTGGTTGTTCCTATGACTTGGAACAAATTACTATGTTAATTTACAGAAAGAATATAGATCTACGATGAAGAAGGATGGAATATTGTTACTATGATGGAGGAACATGGTTAAAGTGTGAACTGATAGTCAGGATACTGACTGCACTCTGAGTTATGCAGCAGATTTCCCAACAACTCCAGTGTCGTCTGCCAGGGTGACCTGTGTGTCGATGTCCATGTACCCTCCTGCAGACAAGAAACACTCTTCAAGCAAGTTTTCTATTTCAAAAAATTAACCAGTCAGGATTTAAGCAGTAAAGCATCCTGCTCTTGGCCAGTGATGGTGCAGTGAGAATAAATTTAGACTAAAACTAAATTGTTTAAAGCGGCTGAATCCCTTAAAGCCAAGTTAACTACAAAGCCAGCTTAGAGATTAGATTAAGTAGGGTGGTTGTGACCAAATTGCACGTCAACCAAGGTTTATTGTACTGCCCGGTTTTCTTAGCCTGGAGACCACCCCATGCTGGGACAGCAGATCTCAAGATGATTCCCCAAGCTCAGACAAGTGAACTTCATCCCAATTACGACCCTCTAGAAGACATCTTCTCTAATCCAGAGAGGGACATTCTAATAGGATGTGCCTAGCAGTTCCTCAGCCTGCTACTTAAAGTCTACATTATTACCATTATGTAACCCCAATTTCTGTAGATGATACCTGAAGTGCCCATGTCCAGTTAAGTATGATAATGAACCTGATGTCAGGCGTTTTAGTCTTAAAATGCAACTGGAGCACTAGACCCTTTTGGAGCAGGTTGGCGATTGAGCTTCCTCTTGAGGCTTGTCCACCTTTGACAATATTGCCTCATAGGTATTATCCTCAAGGTCAAGCCAGCTTAAATGATTTGTAATAAACCTCTGCAAACAAAATAAACATTTCAATTTGTACAAATAATTTTGAAATAGCTGACATCGATTCTTGAAATTATGTGCCGTGGCCTAACAGAAATATCAATGTGACAACTGTTATTATCTATTGGTGAAAATACAATTTTAATTTATCGTTTAGAGTTTGGCCAATAGGGCCATAAAGGATTAAATGAACAATTCATGAAAAAACTATTCTAAAATTAACGATACCCAATCGTGGTCCTCTCCGCTGGCTGCCTAAGAGCACTG
>CM032065.1:13510954-13522483 GCA_018831715.1 Matsumurasca onukii
GCTATTAATTAATGACCCATTCTAAGGAAGAGTCGGCCTTAGTTTGTAACAAGACTAAACCCATAAGTCATAACTCATTACTACCACTCATCACACTCATCCTTCACCACATATTTGCCTTAAAACCCTCATGAGAGTGGTCGGCATCTGAAATAGTGATTCTTTATAGTTTCACAGTAATTATTTAATCATGGAGCAAAAGCAGGTTATACAGTGACGATTAGTTCTTACCTTGATGTGTTTGCCTTGGATGGTGACGTTGAGGCTCATGTTGCCGGAACTGTCCGAGATGAAGGAGAGAAGGTAGGAGCCATCCCCTTGGTCAGCCACATTCACATGCACCCTCCTGGAACCAAGCGAGTTGGCTTAAGAAATAAGTATTTTGTCTCTAAAGTTGATCAGAATCACAAGTTGAATCTAGTGTTATGGAAATCGGTAAGAATGTCGGTATTTTGATTAAGCGGTATTTCTTCCAATGATTCCGTGGAGACGCACCTCTGAGCAGTGTCTCGAGGTGAGTTCACAGCACGCCGAAAGTGCCTCCGTGACAGATCGGCTGTTTCTCACAGTCGAACGTTGCCAGCTTGAACTCCGCCCTCTTGTGGATTCTGCAGTTCAGCAAACCTGCAACACAAGAGTTAGTACAACTGTATAACCTCAAACTGAAAATGAAGATTTGGTAAGATTATAGCAAACCATTTTGTAAAAATGTATACTATTGAGAAGGTGACTCTGTTTCTCTGAAAAATTCCAGAAACAAACAATCATGTTAAGAGGCACGGAGAGTGCTCAAAAGCGTTTCTACAGAAAAGGACTTAAAATAATTGAATTTTAAATAAAATATGAAAGTTAGGAATTTGTAGCAGCTTTAATAGTGCCTCTGCTACCAAAGGAAATGTTTCAACATTCAAAAATCTAAATAGCTTCAAGTGTTGTTTACAGTTTTTCTTCATGTTATAAGCGGTAATCAGAGTTGAACCCTGCTCACTCACTCTTTAATGATTTTTCTAAACAATATGTAATTTTATTTTAAATTGATAAAATCTTACAATGTATTGAAATAAACACATTTCAGTTTTTAATGAAAGGTCTGTGAATGTTAAAAAATATAGATTGTGTAATTTCTTTGTTTTTGGATGTGGAGCAAAAAGGAGACAGAAAAGATGAGTCTCACAGTTGGGTCTGTCTGGCTAACACCTGTCGCAGCTGTAGTGCTGAATCAGGAAAGCAAGCTCTGTAGCCGCCTTCAAGAAAATACCTTAAACATAACTCTCCCAGCCTTATACACAATTCTAGTTTTATTTGATGGTAATATAGTTCAAACTGAATCATATTGATTATAATGCACCTTCAGTGTCGCCTTAGGTGGAGGGGACACGCCTGAGTGGTGACAGCCAAAGACAGTGTGATTGTTGACAACTCCGCTCCGGTAGGAACTGCAGACAGTCAGACACCTTGATAGCTGCAAACACCCCGGCGCCACACCACTCCAGCCTCCGCAGCAGAGGCGTCACCAGGGTCAACAGCTGCAGAAACAACGCACAATTTGGCAAATGTCTTTATGTTTGCAGTTGAAAATAAAATTATGCACTTTCCACAAAATTACTTTGCAATAAACGCCCTTGAGTATTATAGAATAAAATAGAATAGAATCGTTTATTGTCATTAAACACAGTGTGCAATAGACATAGTCAAATGTTACATATATTGGTAACTTATAACAGAAAAACTTAAACTAGTTTTATGAGCGTCGTGTTTAAAAATTCATCAATATGATAAAAAGGACTTAGAAGCCAGTTCTGTTGTACAACTTAATTTTAAAACATTGAACATTAAACATTTAGAGCGGTTACATAGTTTGTTGAACATTTTCAAACCCACAATGTAATGACTGTTTACACTTTTACTTAATCTAGAAAATGGTAACTCAACAGAATTTAGGTTCCTAGTATTGTAGGAGTGAAATCTTTGTTGCACCACTAAATTACTATTACAATCTTTGTAAATTACTATTTGAATCTTTTTACATTTACTATACATACAAAAACATTCCTAGAGCCAAATAACTAGCTAATCGCTGATTACCTCAATATCACTGGCCTCAGCAAGCAAATCTTGACCGAAGGCAACTGCGTGGTTGGTGTGTTCGCCGACCACGAGCTCTTCATGATGCACCAGCAGGGTGCCCAGCTTGTGTTACGCACCTGGTTTACCTCCTTGCAGTGCAACGCGGTGCTCCTCTATAGCAGCCTTGTACGAGTCTGCATAGCGATCTACCTCCGTCTCCACCTCGGCACATCGGTTCTGCAGGGCAAAGGTTTGGTTGAGAGTAGATTTGGCAGGATTGGATTTCAGTTGGCAGGGACCAGAGTAGAAATAACATAAACATTCCAAATCCTCAAAATTTCTAAATTTGTCTGTACGAATATGCCAGGTGTTAAATTTTAATAATATAATATCTGCCAAAAATACTATAGAAGAAATTCTTGTTTGATTGTTGATATTTTATTTTTTGTTGGGAAACTCCCTACCCTATTAAACAATTAAAAAAGCGATGTAACCTGTGGATTTATATCCTAAAGTTTTTGTCTGAACATATAAGGGACGGTACTCTTTGCACCTGGCAGAAATCAAATTTAAAACCTGCTTTGTGAATAGCGTATGCCACTAAAAGTGGTTTTTTTTAAACCCAGGTACCTCCAAAAACTTTGAAATGAAAAATTCCATAAAGAGATTAAAGAGGAAAAATACATTTTGATAATCAGGAATGTAAGATTAGGCTTTCAGAAATTCATGATCATTACATTCCGCTACAAGTTTCTTACCTTGATTCTCATCTCGAGATGGTTTAAACGGTTGAGGCTACTCTGAGCCTCCTTGGCAACCGGCTTGGTCTTGTCTATAGCCTCGAGCAGTGCTGCGTGTAGTGCTTCCAGCAGCACGCTGCAGTGTCACAGGGTGTCCTCTGTGCAGCAGTACACAGCAGTCTCACACCACTACTCAAGAGCCCACAGAACAGCCCAGCTCTCGGTTAGGTGTGCCTCACACATCACCTGCAGGAAAATAGTGCAGGAAAACAACAAACAAATAGTCTTTTTATTTTAAGCTCGAGTAAGTAGTCACTGTAAATTAATTAAAATGTGTGGAAAACCACCGAAGCCAAACAAATTTTATTAAAATACCTTTTAAATGGTTTTCTAACAAGTTTTATTTCTAAACATGTTTTATATTCTCAGTAGTAGGACCTTTTTGAAATGATTTTACCTTTCTGTTGGCCTGTAGATCCCACAATTCAGATATTTTAATTAGATGCAGATTTCACAGCTTGTGCTACATCAATACAACTTTGAATATAGACTTCACTGATGATATAGCACAACCGCTACAAAATATGCGTCTGATTTTAATAACTGTATTGTGGGATTTAAACAAACCAAAAGGTTAGAAGTTTGATTTATTTATGAAACTATAACCAGTGGTTAAACCCTAGTAAAATGTGAAATGAAATTTTTCTCCTTCAAAGTATAAATTACAGTATGAAGTTCAAAGTATGAATTCAATTTAAAATTCTTCAAGTGTTTAGTACAAAGCTTGCTTCACAACTGGTTTTGTGTCTTCAAAAAACCAGCCTTTGTTAGAAAAGTTTGACTTTGAAACTAGATGCCTTACTTCTTATGAGAGCAGGAATTGTCAACAAGTGGAAGATCGTTAATTAATTTTAATTTTAACAGACAAGAATAATTGAGCCAGAATGTCAACTGACTTTTCCTATGATCTAGGGTGTCATGACAAAGTCTGGTACCTGGTTCACTTCAGCGTCAAAACATTGCTGAGCAAGACAAAACACAATTTGATTGGTTCTTCCTTAGAGCCAACTGATTTTGAACCAATCCGATTGCTTCTTTTAATAGTCCCGATTTGTGAAGCAGAAAGCGAGTAGGACTTGACACTATAGAATCAGGGGTTCATATATTACCTGGCGTCGCACAATAGCCGCGTCGGCATCGTTGAGAGAGATGATCTCGTGAAGGGAGCTGGCTCGCTGTCTGAGGTGTGCCTCACTGCAGAACCCACACAGGTTCACCTGGCAGTCTTGGCACCTGCTTGCAGCCTGGGTAACAATAACATTAGTCAAAGTTTACAAATTCATTAAAAGATACCAAAGTAATCAATGGTAGATCATTTTGTGAACTTTATAAATACATGTTGGTCAAAGGTTTCAATTATAATCTCTCAAGACAAATGAATTTTGGTTTAATTCTTTTACCGTTTATAAATTACACTAATTATGTAAGTGAACACAACACTTGACCCATTGACTTCTTTAAGGTCTCAGCCAGGGTTGAAAAAATCAAACCCTTTTTAGGATTGCAGTACAACTATAAGAAATAAAGCAGAGGTGAAGACTTACAGGTGAGTCTGTGGTACATAGGTCACATGTTGGTGCTTGCTGCAGAGAGAGTAGGATGGTTCTGCAGCATGTAGTTGATAGGGAGACCCGACACACCATTGGCTCCCAGCTTGCTCTCACACTTGCACACCGGCAGACCAACACCTGCGGCTGACAAACATCAAGCTTTGAATATTGACCAAGAGCACCAAAAACAGTAAAATAGCTCAAGATTGTTTTCAAAATTCAAACCTGGGAAGGAAGCTTCCTAATCATTGTTCTTGCACTAAAATGGTACATAAAGATGGAGAGACTGTCTTCTTATTATAACGCTCAGAGGTCTCTGAGATTAGTAGCTCTAAAAATGTGTTCAAAATTTGAAAGTTATAACATAATTTTTTTAAGTTATTATGGGCATATTCAGCCCGCGCGGTGACCTTAGTGATGAATTAACTACTGATTGGCTAAGGGGCAGCAAACCTACAAACTTTGGATCCACGGTCTCCGCTACCGACTAGCTACCATACCGGCAAAAGTGTATGTTTGTTTCTTGACAAAAGTGGACTTTAAACAAACAAATTTAATTAAAAGCAAAACATTGAAAATAATTTATGCAGCACCAGTGCAAATTTCAGTTTTTGTCAAGATAAAACAGAATGTTTATGACAGTATCAAATTGTCCTCTTCTATCATTCAAGAGCAGCAGCCGATTTGAAAGGAAAGGGAGAAGAATATAAAACACCAAACACAAACGTTAGACCCAAGAATAATTCATTGTTCACATTAAGAAGTATTAATTGTGGGTACTTTAGTATATTGTCAATAAAACAATATTTATTGTAAAAATTGACATTAAACAAATTGTTATTGTTATTATTGTTATCAGCCGCCAGTTAAGAGAGAGCTGGCTGCGATATGGTATACAGGAGTAAAACTTCTTCACTAAAGTTTGAAAACTGGTTTGGTTTAGTACTTTTTGGTCTCATATTTTGACACAAAACTTGGAAAAGTCCAATACCTGTCCATTCTGGCCGTTGTTCTCGCTGCTGGACCAACTGCTTGGTTCGCTGTCGTAGCCGGAGCCCCGAGCCAGACCCGGATCCAGAACCGTTGAGACTGCTCCCCGCCCCACCAGTTCCCCACCACCCCCTGCTCCACCACTGCGCTGACTCACTGACCCAGCGGCTTTGATACCTTGTTCTATCTGGCTCAGTGAGGCTACAACAATAACACAATTTTCAATAGTTAGTAAAACATGATTATATTCAGAGATAAAGACCTGTTAAATTAAATTGTAGAAAAAAATTGTATTCAAAATCAAGAGTTACAGAAATTACTTTAATTATCAACTTGAACTAAAAGATTAGATCATTTAAAACTCAAAATACGTATAAATTGCACAAAGTTATAGAAACAAATTGTAATGAGCCATTGAAATAAAAAAGTTATGCATCATGCAGGTGACACAACTTTTTCCAAAGGAGCTAAACTTAAAGTAAATTAAAAATATTTATGGTCCATTAATAGTTTTATAATTTATTTATGGTGGTATATACCAAATCCTTGTTTGTAAAAGTTACATAAATAAACAAATAAGTTTTACCAAAAAATGTAAAGTATGGACAAGTTGTTTCTAAAATTTAAACTTAATTCTCTTACAACACAACAAACTTTTATTCCCTGGCATTTTATTACTTGAAGCTGTATAGTCAAGTTTTTAATTGGACTATTCAAACTCCTGTTACAATCTTGTTGGTGCGATGAATCGGAGGTAAGTATGAGTGGGTTTTGACGCGTCTATTGATTGAGCGAGGGACTGAAGCCGTCAATTGAGTTAAGCCTCCAACTGTAGCCACTCACTTCGAGGCTTCCTCATATACAGATACAGGCCCAACCTTCGCCCTTACAATTGTGTAACTCACACTGCCAAGCTACAACGATATCTTACGATTTATGTCATGCGCTACAAAGACTTCAGTGCCTTCTACTTTCATTTGTTGAGATATATTCGTTCTTTTTACTGGTATCTCAAAAACTAGTGCTTCATGGGCGGCTACAAAAACTAGTGCATTATTTTTGCTCTCCCCACTAGAGAGAGTCTTTAGTTCACTACTTAGATGCATTTTTTATTGGCTAAAATAAACAAGAGGTTTGAATTTCAAGGTATTTTTAAAATACATGCTATTTAATAAACTTCCAATCAAAATACAAAATTATGAAAATTTCAACATGTTTAAAACAAAATTAAAAACTTTCTTCTTTTCAAAAGTGTTTTTAAATGAGAATTTATTGATGGTTCCTGGAAAATTAGCAATACTCTTATTTGATCCATGACTAAAATGTTGCTACTGGTGGCTCCTTATTCTCAGTTCAAAATTGTATATATTTAAAATCAAATACATCATATTTATAATATTTATTTCCAACGTGTAGGTACGGTATTTGAATGGTACCTAAAACAAAGTTTTTTGTAAAGGTTGAATAAAAACAAAATAAATAAATAAAAATAAAACTACAGTATTTTAATTATACAGAGAAATTGGTTGGGTATGCCATTTTGGTAAAACAGCTGTCTACTCACAAATATAAATATCAATACTTTTTAACATCTTTCCTATAACACGTGTTTCCATGTCTTATGGGATTGAGCTCACCTTCTAGACTGTTCATAGCTTCAACTTGTCTATGACATCTTGCCACTATGTGACAGAATTCTTAAATTTGTTTGTTTATTTCGAGTCTTGCTTTAATTTTAAATCTCATAATCCCTCTGAATCATAGTAATGGATTTGAAGTCTAAACTTTGAAACATTTTTCAAATTCCATTGGATCTCTATAGGCGCTCTATTGTTCACAAGTTTGAATCACTGTCACTATGTAGTTACCTTTGCGATTGTGAGTGGGCACCCCTGTATACTGTGACAGGTTTGGTGAGAGGGACGACATCGACCACAGAAGTGTGTAGACATGGCAGAACTCGCGCTCCACCAGTTGACGCCACATATTCTGCAGTCATAGACTCTTTTGTCCTCTACAGGTACCTGGATCCTGAGTAAGAGTAATATTTTGTGAGTGTATCATACAACTACGGTAAATAAAAATAAAAAAAATTTTAGAAGATGGATAAAAAAAGTTTAAACAACAGATTGACTCCCAACTAACAAGGAACTTTCAAAGAGTTGACAAATGTTTAAATTTTAAAAGTAAATTTTTTTAGGAGGCGGAAATGACCATTCACACTTGTAAATTTATACCTTGAACCCAATGACAAATTTTGTTTTAATTTATTAGTGAAAGTCTTACTCAAAGTTGGACTGTTCGTAAATAGTTCTGTAAAATTTTGAAAGGATGGTCAACTAGTTTCCACAATTAAAATAAAGGAGCCAAGGAGGGAATTAAGGAGGTGCTTTTGGCTCAGTTGAGTTGGTAAAAAATATAATGTGACAACAATATTAATAACATTGAAAAACATTTTTAAATGGAGTGTTTTCACATCCATCATTACAATCTATAGCGGATCCATATGGATTGGACGCGACGACTGGAGCCCATCACTCGGTGGCGCTGGTTTGATCCCCCGCAGTCACCACTTACATTATTTTGTAATGTGACTAATACGGGGACGCTAGGTAAAGGTCGAGGTTGAGTGGTAGAGAGGACTTTGTAGTCCTAACTTCGCCTTGTTAAACAAGACAAACTTTACCTTTTTACCATTCTCTGTGCCGTTGACCCAAAAGGAATTGACTGTGTCATTAAAAAACTTTAAAGTCATTGCTTACTGGTGCAAGATGGCAGGTTAGAGTGCTATTGGAAAACTAGAAGGTCACTATGGTCGTTGTTGAGGTACTGTACACAAACCAAATTGGATTCATAAGAAATGAAATTGTAGAAATGTATTCCTCAAAGAACAAGTGCAGTAAGCAATATGCTTTGTACATGGTGATGGTGGGCGGTAGACAAATCAATTTTAGAAATGTAAGCTAAGTATCAGAGTAGATGGGTAAACAAAAACTAGTTAGGTGAAGGCAGTGAGCAAACAAGAAAAAATTGAGCACATCGAGAAAATCAAGTCGAGGGTAGTGAGCAAAGTGTCAAGAAAAAGGGAGAAATGAGTGAAAGTTAAGAAAGTTGAGTGAATTGTTATGAAACAAGCGTTCACATGACGCATATCTCTATAAACTGGAGAGTAAATTGTAACATTATATTTTAGTTTCACTTGTTATTGTGAGTATATGATCAACGCGTCTTTGTAATAGTACTTACTACTAGAGTAACAGTTTGTTTTGTGTAGTTTCCAGTTTGGGTAAAAATTAAGTGACGATTTCCCCTGGTCTTACGAGAACAAAGATTTACTGTGTAAAGTAAATATAATTTAAAACTGTTTTTTTTTTGTGATTTTTAATGTTGTGTTGAAGGTGCTACTCACTTGGTCCTGCGGAGGGAGGAGGTGCCGGAGGGTGATGTGTCCAGGGACCTGCGTTTAGGCGCTGCCTTGGGCTCCTCTGCCTGTCGTCTACGCGACAAACTGCGGAACATGTGGGACACTTGCTCCATATCTAAGGTTAACACAAACACCTCAAGGACCTTGTACACTACACTGGCAGCAAGGTGTCAGCGTCAAGCACTGCTGCTTCCCCTCCCCCCAACACACACACACCCCTACTGTTACTGACACTTCACCCCTCACAAGAGTGGTGAGATTTGGTAAAAGGATCTCATGTGGATCTTGTTAGTAATTTGGCTAGAAATAGATAATTTAACTATTTATTTACGGTGGTGTGACGTTGAAAACACCACTCTAATGTGGATTTGAAAATTATGATTTAAAAGGATACAGTAGATAAAATAGTTTTACTTGCTGCATCAAATATTAACTGCATATGGCATATAACTCAAACATATTACAAGCAACAAACCCACATGGAAATTCCTGATCAGGAGGAGTTGGAATCAGAGTCGAACTACAAGTATTTCATGAAACTCAGATATCAAACTTTGATGGTTCCAATTCCTGAGTCCTGACCAGTATCTGAAACGGCATTTTACTTTCCAGTAACGACTGCTTTATATTCCAGTTTGATTTTCATTGAATTATGTTGAGATTAATATATACGTAAATTTATTTTAAACACTAGCTTTTATTTTAAATTTAATTACACCAGCATTAGACATTTTTAGTAGAACTTTGTTTAGCTGGATTATCGGTTTTCAGTCCTAAACTACTGTACCTAATGAGAAGAGCTGACATATCACTAGGCAAGTTCATACATTTAGACAAAATTCTCAAAGATTAAAAATTTATGGAAATGCTTCCATCACAGGCAGGTGCAAAATTGTTTAACAAACTCCCCGAAAACATTACATCCACTGACAATTTTATCTCATTCAAAAGAAGGTTAAGAGCTTTTCTATTGGAAGGCTCATGCTATTCTGTTGGAGAATTTTTAGATCAGGCTTTAAATCATAATAATTAAACTTTATGATAAATTCAACTAGGTTTTGCAATAATCTTACTAGTGGTTTACTTTGTTTTATTTTTTAAATATTTGTTTGTTGTTGTGTTTTTTTACCTTTTTTGTCAACACAAAAATTTGTGTATGTCGCAAATAAAATTATTATTATTACTGAAAATAAATTGTGCAAGTTTTAAACTATTTATATCTGGGGTTTGATTACTAGATATATGAAACGGTTCAATACAAAAAAATACTGCATTTTATGAATTTCTGAATTAATGAATAATCATTTTTCACCATCCAGATGTTGAAGTCAGGTTAAATGACTTATTACTGTATTTAACCTGGTATTTCTTGAGTAATTTACCTTTGAATAAAGAAATATTAAACTCTTTTCCAACTTTTACAAGTAAGGATGCTAAAAATTACAAAACATCTCCGTGGTATAAAAACCGTTTTATTTACTTTCTTAAAAGGAACATAATATGTGCCTAATATTCTAAAGGAATTAAGCAAGCATAAAGGAATGTACTTACATGAAGCAAAATAAAAGATATTCATCCTACAATAATTAACTACATTATACCAGGTAAAACCATTATAAGCATAATTTTGAGCAAAACAGTTTTTTATTGTGATTAGTTATAATTATGCATATCTACTAGAATAAAATTACACAATGTTTACATTATTTTACTAGGACTTGTATTTGTTACAATTAATATAAATTAAACAGAGGTTTGTAAGACTAGGAACTGAAACCAAGTAAATCCATTTATTTTTATTTCACCCTGCTTTTTAGAAAGATCTTTAACAAATATAAGATTTGGGCAATAGGTTTGTTAAAGTGAAAACTAATAATTAAATCAAACTTATTGTGGTACTGATTTTACAATAGGTGTTTAAAATGTTTAAACAAAAACATTTTTTATTTTTAACTCTCAATATGTTGGTAAGTTCTCTCAAGATAAAAATTTACCTAACAATAATTTCTTAGTGATGGTAAACTTTTCAGTATGGTACATTTGTTAATTTTCCAGTCACAGTGGTTTATGCCGCCTGTGCGCTGACTTAAGCGACTGAGGCGGGGATCGAGCCGACGAACGTTGGATCCACAGTCTTGTGAGCTATCACTCAGCCACCAGGCTGTATTTGTTCCACAACACACGACCAGCTTGTTCAAGCTTGCAGGGGTTACACAAGTGATTTACAGTTATGACTGGATCAGCGACAGCTGGGCTTGAACTGCCTGGTCCAGTACCTTCTCGGCTGCTGTCCTCTTGCAGGATCAGCCGTGCTGAGGTCAGTAGACTCAGCAGTTCAGCGTGAGAGTCCTGAACATTATACACATTGCTTGGTTAGTGCATTTCTTCGACTTCAAGACATTAAATTTACTTGAAATAAAAATTAAATTGAAGTAAATTGACTTAAATTGAAATTTCAGAAAGAAGCTTTTTCCTGTTGATTGAATTTACTTATTGAAGTCCAAGTGAATGCTAATACTTGTTTGCAGCTAATTGTTAGTTTTCACACAGTTTGGGATTAGTGTATGTAGGTGCGCCACTTGATTAGTTTTGATTTTTGACAGACCAAGCTCTCTATTATTTTGCTCTATCGTCACCAGCTTTTGCCTGAATACTGATGAAATTCAGCAAACAAGAGTTATTTTAGTTGGGTGTTTAT
>CM032065.1:13531186-13553647 GCA_018831715.1 Matsumurasca onukii
TTTACATAATGCCTTTCTTTCTCGCAACGATCTACCGTTTGTTCTGACTTTTAAACTCACAGTGAATCGGAGACTTGGTATATATCTTCTGCTTTTATCCATTCCTACATAACTAAGTTAAATTAAAGAATAATTAGACTGTTAAGTAAACCTAGATAACAACGGTTAAATTACGTATATAATTTCATTTTTGCTGTTTCAAGCACGAATATGATCAAATAACCAAAATATGTCCCAATGAAAACCCAACTGACGTCCCAGTGTAAATAATGGTTTACTATGAATGTAGTCTACTAGCTGAGGAAAACTAAAAGTATACAGGGTAAGTCAAAAGTAAGGATACTCCGAGATAAATTTTAAATGTAGATACAAATGTAAAATGTAGATTTTTAAAGTAGATAAAAACTTTTTAACTAAAAAATTGAACCGACTTCAAACACAAACTACAGTAAAATGCTCCACCTAAACTTTTGGAAAAGGAATTAATTTTAATACCCTTTGGGAAATGTTTTGATGGGACTCTGACGTTTGTTTTGACGTACCTTGTGTCACCCACATTCCACCCAAAATCCGTGGGTGGGGGGGAGGCACCCCAAATATTACCCCTCTTCTGGCACCTTAAAAAAGAAAGGGAATTTGTGTTGAAAACGACGCAAAGAATAATCTTTTATCTGGACTAGCTTTTTTGGTAAAGCTAAATAGCTAACACAAAATCAGGTTTAGAATTCCACATTTCACATACAATTTATTTTGATTGACGAAATCTTCTTCGAAATACTGGTCCCATCAGAGCCATGTTTCCATGTAAATCTTTCTTTGCGTCCTTACACTAGTGTTGAAATTTCCTTTCTTTTGAGGTGCACAAGAGGGAGTTTGTATTCAAAAAATTAGGGAGGTCCTCCCCCTCCCGGATTTTGGGTGGAAGGTGGGTGACGCAAAGTACCTCAACACAAGCTTCAGAATCCTATAAAAACATTCCCCAATGGGTTTTAAAAATTTCCTTTCAAAGTTAAGGGGCCATTTAACCTCTATCTGGCGGTCAATTTCTATACTGGCAGGCCATTTTTAGACCTTTGAAATAGTCTCATTAAAACCCTATATATATTTCATTTGTAAAGATAACCATAGAGTGTTGTATATTTTCTTTTCAATTACAGGGAACAATTATATGCCACTTTTAGTCAACAACAAAAATATTTATTTACTCCAGAATATGTTGAAAGGTGAAATTTAGTAGAGCGAACCAAAAGTTTTCAAAGTAGAGCTCTTGGAAAATAATAGGAAATTTTTATCAAAATTCAAGATAGCCAAAGTTTGGCTAATTTATTTCTTTACATGGAATTTTGATCAAAATCTTTGTAAATTTCTTTTGTTTTATTGTGAATTTTTTCAAAGTTTTGGCATTTTAGCCAAATTTTACGTTTTAAAAAACAGAAATAAACAATTATTTTGATTGAATAAGAAAAATTAGAAAAATACCACTTTGAAGGGCACTAAATTTGACTCAGAATACTAAACGTTTCAATGAGATATTTTGCTAGTGTAATTTACTAAAATCCTCAAAAAATATAGTTTGACGTAAAATAGGTTTTTATCAGGAACAACTAAAAATATTTTTTGCCAAAACATTTTTACAGACATAATTTTTTTACCAAGGTAGGTAATTTACTTGTGACACAACAATAAAAATAGTATTGTTCTATGATTTTTTTTGTAAAAATTATGATTTTTTCTAAAATCTGTATTTTACCAAAACTAGTCTTTCACATAATTATTATTATAATCTCACAGTAACAACAATAATACATAAACTCACGGTGACAACAACAATAAACAAACCACTAACAAATAAATAAATAAGTCTAATGCCCCACGACGCGGCAAGTAAGCACGAGAGCTATGTTACAACATTACGACCTATGCGGGGCTAGTCACACAGTGAGAGCGCCGAGAGCAGCAAATAGTTCGGGTCTTTCAGAGCTAAATCAATGACCAATCTTCTCTCAGATGCACACGACACTCACATTATTGAAAAACGACTCTTTCCGATTCCAGTAGTACCAAAATCGACTACTAAACAATCGAAATAAGGTATTTATAAATGGAAACCAGAGACTAATATCGATTAGTCTTTTTGCCATAGAGTTTCGATAAACATGAAGTCGCTTGAAAATCACAGCTGCGCAGTGAAAAAACCCACAGAGACAAACAAAAACACTCCTTATTCAGAAGAAACGTACAATTCAGTGATGTAGCTCTCGTCTTTATAGAACGAAATTTACCCACTGCAATAGGTGGATGAAGACAGGGTATTTTCACGTTGCGCGCCGTTAGCTCAGTCTTTGTCGCACTACCGGCATTTGTCCTCTCACTTTATAAATTCGCTACGCAATTGTTTTGCATGCTATATAGACAAATTATATACCAAAATAAACAGCAATTCTTCGTTGAATATAGTATAAAATACCTAATGATTAACTTAGTTTAGCTATTGATTATAGCCTTTGCAAACACTTGCTGAAAAGACTAATGATAGCTCTTGCCAGTGGGGTGACACTTAGGGACTAATGATTAGTCTTTTGCCAGTTAGGGGAACTCACACTGTCTATGAAAACTGCCACAAGTATCTGAATCGGTTGACAATCAGCTGTAATTAGACAGCTAGCGCTAAATCTGTATCCAGCAACTTTCAACAGCGATCTCCCTAGTAAACTGTAGGCTACCGCAAGCTTCTTGACGAAGTGCAGTTCATGTGCGCGGGTGGGGTTTCCGGCAACACGGGCCGCTACACACGACAACGTCGTTCCATTACTCGTGTACTATGTGCCCGTAGATCCGGTCTACATCAGCCCTTGTCTTGTCTTGTCTATCATATCCGGCGTGAGCGGTAATATCACTTGCCATACCGCCAACACAGTCGCGGCGTACCACGTTCTGTGGTTAGAGAGGTGAGTAAGAAGAGCAGACCCCATGAATACCTCTGTGTTCTTACAGTAAGCGTCATGTGGCAGCCGCGCTCAGAAGGCAGTGGGATGGTCTTTTAAATAAGGAAGGTAAAAAGCAGAACAATACATTTTTTTAGAAAATACGCTAGGATCCACGGAACGCTTGTGGCTATGTTCTCCTTTCGTTCAAAACTTTCTCGAGTATTGCTTGAGATGCACCCTTTTGAAACCAACTTCTGTTCCACCAATTGTCCTTCCTCCTCAACCTGTCCTCTCAGGTATAATATTTTACTCTATCCTTCCATCTCGAAGGTACTTTTTTACCTCTAGACCTCTCATCATTTTCATCTCCTTTTGCAATTTAGCCTACTCCCTTGCTCAAGTTCCCGTTCCTTTACACAGGTTTATAATAGAACATCTTCAAACCTCTTCTGTTGTATATAATCTCTGGAACTCGTTTCCTTAACTCTCTTTATTCCGCTATCTTAGTTTCTCGTCTATTACTTTGGACATTTCCAATAGATAGTAACTCATAAGAACGAATCACAACGAATATTTTCAACGTCGTTGTAATTTGATGCAAATATTAAATATTTCACGATCAACCTGAAAATACAAAGAAACGTGATGGAAATGCGGTGACCAGAGGTAACTGTACTGGTTTCAGACCCGACACCAGACAAGGCAAGATTACATCTCGAGGTCAGATCTCAATTAATACCGGAGTAATTAATTAACTTAGTCCAACGTCCGTCAAACCACATCCCCACCGCTATCAGGAGAACCTGAACGCGTAGATTTTACAACTTATTTTGTGGCACAGTTATAAAATACCGCAGTTTTGTTTGTAGAATTATTTCTATAAGGACGGGTGGGCAAGACATTTTTTCGCACGTAATTCAAATATTACAACTCCTTGACAGCATTTGATAGGAATTTTTCAATTTCAATTTCTTTATTAAATTTGACAAAACTACCACTTAATTGATGCCAAATCAAAACCCGTATCAAATTAAACCATTTGTTTACGAGTTTCCATCCAGCTACGTTACGAGTTTTAATGCCCACTATAGATGACCTTCTTTTGGAGATATGGGCGATTGATATAAATTTAACACAGTAGGCCAATATAAAAATTTTATTTTAGGACAAGCGCTTTCAATAGCAAGCTATCATCTTCAACAAGCCTGAAAATGATAGCTTACTATTGAAAGCGCTTAATAAGATAAACTTTATATTGTGTTAAATATATCAAGCTCACTTTGAGTGAAAGGAAATATTCATAATCATCATAAATGTGAAGATAGTAATTATAAATAATTATTATAATTAGTAGCACATTTGATTAAGTTCTAAGCCTTTGAAAACGATGGCATACGCACTCTAGACTGGAACAGTGTGTTTGTTTCTACAGACTAGATGGTCACGTGACCGCGGTCAGTGCTGTGAATGGAGCCACGCCCTGACTGTGAGTTGTGCAAGGACAACAAGGCTGACTGATGAATCTACTCTACCATATGGTACCTTTTTCTAGCTCTTGAGAAATTGTAGCATCATTTTCCTGATGTTCCATGTCTCTACACCGGGTGGTTTCAGAGTCATGTCCAGACCATGAACATAACTGCATGACTGGCAGTACAAGGTAGGCGGTTCATGTACTACTTCCGAAGGAGTGCACGGTTTTGGATGTCATGCTCAGAATAGGCAGTTGACATATTTACCTTTTTTTTTTTTTTTTTAGGGGCTAGGTTTGTGCATTGTGCCTCCTAGTAATTGCCTCGCAGCCATTGGCTTATTGTGCACCCTCATTTACAGGAGACTACTCACCATCAAACCCAGATCCTTTGAAAACCTGTTGATCTTAGATATAATACTCTCCCTGTTTGTACCCTCCCCTCCGTACAATAAGTACCCAGGGTTTGTTGTCTCCTTCTCAGCAGTGCCGGACAATTGAACATGACATGGTGAGCTGTTTCTACTGCCTCACCACATTTCCTGCAGAGGATGTCCTCGACTCTTATACCCATTCTCTGTAGGTGATGAACCCCAGTGTCCAGTGATAAAACAACTACTCTTCGGGTTCCACTCTGTTTAGACTTACAGCCTTCTACTGCCAGGGCTTGGGATGGTCCACTTAACACCCTTTTGGTTTGTCTGTTACCGTCTACGCTTACCCAGTGTCTGGTGTTCACCTGTGACCCTCCGCAACTGAGCGGCGTGCTAGGCTGTATGAGATGCAGCACGCTGGTTCCGGCCAATGAGGGTGGTGCTGGCGCCTATGTTCGCACATTTATCCGCACCTTCGTTCCCTTCGACCCACTGTGTCCTGGCACCCATAACAAATTAACCTTGTTGGCTTCTGCCAGTGTTTTAATTACCTTGTGGCATTCCCATACAGTTTGGAGACGTATTCCTGGCTGTCCAAGGCCAACAACGCCGCTCTACTGTCCGAGTTAATGTAAATGACTTTGCCTCTATAGCCTCTACTTACATTAATCCTTGCACATTCAGCAATGGCTGTCACCTCCGCCTGAAAGACAGTTGCCAGTTTGCCCAGACTTATGCTTACGCTTGGGTCTGGTACTTGCTCCAGTCCCTCGTCCAGTTCTGGATCCATCCGTGTACCAGGTAAGGGCATTCCTCATGTAGGAGGCTCCCGTGACTCCACTCATCTCTACCAACAATACTGACGTATGGCTTCTCTAGATCAGTGGTCCTTGTCATTCTGTCGGAGTCATTTCTGGGATATCTAGCTTAATAACATCGACTATCCTAGAATGCTTACTTGCATTATGATAATGCCAATTACCACTGCACTGTAGTCTGTAGGCCCATCCTCGCTTCCCCTTTGAGGAATATGTCAGAGGAGAATATTGCACTACCTCCATAGCAGCAGTAGACGTGCTTCTCATCGCACGGTATTCCAAGACACGCCATGCTGAACTGACAGGGGTTGCTGCCGCTGTGCCTTGTTGTACGGGCCACCCACGATAGAGCCATACGCTAGCATGGGTCGAGTGACCCTAGTGTATAACCACTGACATCTCGGACGGAGACCCCAGGTGCACCCTACCATGCGTCTCACCATCATGAGGTGTGGTCTGAGACCGGTTGGTGATTTGTGTGGTGCCTGTTCCAGGTGAGTTTGTCGTCCAGTGTTATGCCTAGGTACTTGAACTCTCTACCCACCTGAATTCGTTGACCACCCAATCTTGGACTCGTTATCGAAGGCTCCTCTTGTTCGTGAAGGGTACCATGACAGTCTTCGAGGGTTGACAGACAGCCCCTCCCCGTCACCATCTCTCCACTATAGTAAGAGCCCTCTGCATGAGTTCCGCACAGGTCGTCTGGTGCACCTCTGATGAGAATAACAATATCGTCAGCATAGCCCTGAGCATACATACCTTGGTCATTTAGAGCCCAGGGAGTCATCACAACGATGTTCCACAACATTGGCGACAGCACGCCGCCCTGTGGGGCATCCTCGCTGGTTTTTGACCTCCTTGGCACAAGGACAGCATTGTAACTCCGTCTACTACCTAACATATTTTTAATCCATCTTACAATGGGTGAGTTGACGCCTCTAGATATATGAAGCTTTGAGACTATCGACAAAGTGCTAGTGTTGTCGAAGGCACCTTCTATATCTAGAAACGTCATAAGGCTATTTCCTTGGTATGCAATAGCCTGTTCAATCTGTCTTACCAAACTGTGTAAGAACGGTTTCACAAGATTTACCTTTCTGGTAGGCATGTTGATTTATGTGCAGGGGTGGGAGACCAAGACACTATCTCTAATATACTGTCCAGAACCTTCTCCATGGTTTTGGTGAGAAGGTGATGATTTTCCGGTGAAGGAAAAGAATTTCCTTCGCGGACTGAGGTCCTAGAAACCTTCACTGACCACGGATGATCTCAGTCGAGCGGGGCGGTTCCAGAGTAGCAGGGTTTCTACTATAAGATTCGGGAAAACGGTTTGGTAAAAATAAATTTTTAATTATTTTGTATTTTGCACCTCTGTAGCGCAAATCTAAATTAACGGTAGTTAATTCGATTTTACAGACTCGCTACGAGGTTGCAAACACCCGTTGGGTAATCGTGTGTCACGGGACGGTGACGTATACACTCAGGGAGCACAGTCTCACCTGAGTTAAAAACTATTCTTTTGGTAGTTTTCTCGGCACCCCTGTAGCGCAAATCTAAATTAACAGGAGTTAATTTGATTTTACAATGTGCTACGAGGTTTGGACGCACTGGGCTGGCGTGCGTGACGGGTCGGTGAAGTAGACACTCAGGCAGCTGATGCTCACCTGAGTTACAACTTACTATTTTAGTAGTTTTTACCTCTGTAGCGCAAATCTGAATTAACAGGGGTTAATTCGATTTTACAAACTCGCTACGAGGTGGTGTGACACGGATTTAGCGTACGGGACGATTCGGTGGGGCGAGCGACACTCTAAAGAATAATTCAATATTCCCAGAGTTACACAATTTTCACTCTAACAACCCAGGATGGGCTTACAATGACTTAAATCGATTTATCCCGTGAAAGAACGATTAAGAAACACTCAAGACAAAAGTACGGGTCTTGAGTTACCTTCAATTTTCACCGACACGATCTAACTGGAGCCTAGCACGAGGTTCTAACAGTGGCAAGTCCTTATTAAATCGTTAAAACGGTAAAATTATTATTGAAAGTGAATTTAAGCTTTAGAAATAGGTACAAATACACTATCAAAAGATATGGGTTTCGTATAATTTGTACCTTAGCGGAAAATAGCGGTGAGCGTCGGTAAAGAATATTCGGTATAGCTGTCGAGCACAATGTCCGTGGTGATCGGTGCGGGAAGCGAGCGTCGAATGAATTTTGCTGTTCCTTCTCTACGAAGTAAACTCCTGCTCCTGGTGGGGATCGAAGGAACCTCCCCCAGGTCACGTGACCGCTTCGTCATGAGACCCTCAAGATGGCTGTCTTTGTTTACATCAAGGCGACAGCTACCGGGTTTTCATCGCTTTTTTACTCAAACTACAGTTTTCATAACGTTACACCTCACTTTAGTGTTTCTGGGGTTACCTGAACACAACCCTGATATAAGACAAATAGTCAGCAGTGCCAGCTAACTTTACCCTAACGATGTCAGCAAATCAGCCTTGGTCCCTAGTCCAGGCAACACCGGCGTCGGCCTAAAGAAGCGGTTCTACTCGTCCGAAAAGGTAATCAACCCGAGGAATTATGATATCAACTCGGGCTTACAGTGTAGAGTCAGTGTCTACAGTGCTGAAGTGTTGTAAAAGTGGTTTGTGGTGGTGTAGTGAGGTTATGGGCTTAGGCTAGGGCTAGTGGCCAGGGGCCCAAACTACATAGGTTCACTAACCGTATACCTAGCCTAGGCTAAGGGTAAGTTGTGTTAGTGAGATCACGTAAGTACACACAATGTTTACGGAGGTGTTAATAACCTAGGCTAGTAGGTTGTGCGTTCTCACCTAGGCTAAAGCTGTCAACTCGGTAAGTTGACCTAGGTTACGGCCGTTTGTGCCTAGGGAAAAATAGGCTCGTCACACCCCCTTCTTACTTCGGCGAAAAAAAAAAAGAAAAAATGTTGACACCTCACGTGAATCAACTTGTTTTAGTTCGTCGGTCGTTCGATGAAGGGTTTCAGGTCCTTCACGTGGACAATATTATGCTGTCCTGTTTCACAGTCTCGCACCTCGTAGATGTTATTACCCTCCCGGGCCACGATCTCACAAGGGCCGTGAAACTTGGGCGCTAGTTTGCCACTAATCGCGTCGGCGGCGGATGAGAGGATATGTAGTCTCCTCATCACCGCATCACCTGTCTGGTACGACACCTCTCTACGCCTCAAGTTATAATATTTGGACTGTCGTTGGTAAGCGGCAGCCAAATTCTTTGGGCCTGAGCGTAGAGAAGTTTGAACTCGGCCAGGCGCTGGTCGTGCACGATGGGCAAGGCAGGATCTTCCGAATTATCCGCCGTTTCAACCGTGGGACCTCGGAGAGCATTGGGTGCCTTGAGTTCGCGCCCAAGACACAGCATAGCTGGTGTGAGTCCGGTCGATTCGTGGACGGCGGTGTTTACAGCGAACTGAAACTCCGGTAAGTTCTTGTCCCACGTTTTGTGGTTGCCCTTGACATACTGAGCGATCATGGTTTTGACCACTCGATTCGCTCTCTCGACGGGGTTCGACTGAGGGCTGTACGGTGCGGTGTTCAAGAATGTAACACCCCAGTCTCGTGCGAGCTCACAGAACACTTTGGAAGTGAACTGCGTTCCATTGTCTGTTAATAACAGCTCAGGTGCGCCATAGCGCAGTAACACCTCTTTGGTTTTGTTGGTCACGTTCTTAGCCGTGGCTGAGCCGATGGCTGCAAGTTCCACCCACTTGCTGAATGTGTCCTGAAGGACCAAGAGGAATCGGTGTCCTTTCGGGGAGCGTGGAAGGGGTCCAACCAGGTCAGCTGATACGGTGTACCAAGGCCCCTTTGGGCGTCGGAAGTGCATCTTCCCGGCGGGCTGTTTTTGCGGCACTTTGTACGCTTGGCACTGAGGGCAAGACCGTACGTACGACTTGACCTCTTGTCGCCAGTGCGGCCAAAAGTATCCAGCCCCCACACGGGCAAGAGTCTTTTTCGTTCCAAGGTGGCCTGCGGTGGTGACGTCGTGGTTCTCTCGAAGAACCTGGTTTCGTTGTTCCTTAGGAACACACACCTTCCATTCGGGTTTTCGGGTCCGCTTGTTAGGGAAGGACCGGTACAGCTTATTGGACCACACCCTGAAGTTACGGAACTTAGGGTGTTGCTGAGCTGCCAACCCAAACATGCGGTCATACCAGTCGTTGTCGTCGTCGTCGTCAGAGGTAGTTTCGACCCGCTCCTCTTCACCTGGCGGTGCCCTGGCAGGATTTTGGTCGTCTTGGGGCACCGGGTTAACAGCGGTCAATACCGCAGTCTCCAAGGAAGAGGGGTCTACTTTCTCTTCGGGGAACGGTTCGGCGTCGGTCACCGACTGTCGGGACAAGGCGTCCGCGACGCGGTTAAGCGTACCCTTGCGGTACTTGACTTCAAAGTCGTACTGTTGAAGTTCCATGACCCACCGCGCCAATCGTCCGCTGGGCTCATGCAGTCTCATAAGCCAGCGCAGCGCGACGTGGTCGGTTATCGCCTCGAAGTGGTAGCCCTCTAGATAGGGCTTAAACTTGCGTACAGCCCAAACTAAGGCCAGACACTCCTTCTCGGTCGTGCTGTAATTTCTCTCGGGATCGGACAGGAGGCGGCTGGCGTAGGCGATCACAACCTCTTTGCCGCCATGCTCCTGAGTAAGGGCGGCACCTAGCCCCGAGTTGGAAGCGTCAACCTGGACTGTAAACATCAGGTTGAAGTCAGGGCAGGCCAGTATGGGCGTGGAGCACAGGCAATTTTTCAGCCTGTTGAAAGCCTCTTCGTGGCGGGCGTCCCACGACCACGGGGCATCTTTCTTCAGGAGTGTTCGAAGCGGGGCGGAGACGTCGGCGAAACTGTTGACGAAGCGGCGGTACCAAGAGGCTAGCCCCAGGAAGCTTCTCAGCCCCTTAACGTTGGTGGGCACTGGGAACTCTCTGATGGCTCGTACCTTCTCTGGGTCAGTGCCGATGCCATGGGTATTTACCACATGACCCAGGTACTTCAGTTCCCTCTTGGCGAATTGGCACTTCTCAGGGTTTAAGCGCAGGCCGGCTTCTCGCAGGCGGCGAAATACAACCCTGAGAATGTCGAAGTGTTCTCGAAGTGTAGTAGACACCACTACCAAGTCATCCAGATACGCGAACGCTTTGGGTTCGAGTTCGGGGCCGATGACCCGGTCCAGCAATCTCTGGAACGTAGCTCCAGCCGAATGGAGGCCGAACGGCATCACCTTGAAGTGGAAGAGGCCAAGGCCTGGCACGGTGAAAGCGGTGATCGGGCGGGAGCCAATGGCTAATGGCACCTGCCAGTAACCTTGTTTCAAGTCCAAGGTGGTGATGAACTTGGCCTGGCGGAGCTTCTCCAGAATTGCGTTTATTCTGGGTAGAGGGTAGGCGTCTTTAACGGAGGCGTCGTTCACCTTGCGCATGTCTATGCAGAATCTGTACTTGCCCGTGGACTTCTTAATGAGGACGACGGGAGAGCTCCACGGGCTATCAGAGGGTTCAATGATGCCATCCTGCAACATCGACTTCACCTCGTCATTGATGATTTGCTGCATGGCAGGGTTGCGGGGGTAGTAGCGTTGTTTGACGGGCACCACGTTTTCTTTAAGTCGAATGATATGTTCGACCAACGTGGTTTTCCCCTCTACGGACTCGAATTTGGGCAGCTCCACTGACAAAAACTGCTCGACGGGGTCAGATTGAGCTGCGGTGTGAGCGCCGACATTGCCTCCGATAGCCACGCTCGGGTGAGGTGCTTCGGTGGCGGCGCTGGTACCACACCCTTGGACGTCTCCAGGGTTGGTTTGAGCGGTGGACGTGGTGGAACACCTAGGGGACCTCGTGGTCGCTCCTAGGTTGCTCTCAATGCGGGTCGGAGTCGGTGGCGTTGCGGCACATCTCGCCACGGTCTCAGGGTTTTCTATAGGCCTGTCGTCTGTCGTACAACCCACGGTGTTTCCGGGATTTACCTCAGACGTAGCCCACCCTGAAATGTCTCGTGAGCAGTGGGGATGTTCCGTACCAACGTTTATTCGTACTAGGTCGAGGTCTCGTAGACATTTCATACCCAGTACAACGTCGGTCGTCAGATGTGGAACGTGGTATGCTGGCCAGCTATGAGGACGTCCGGCGATTGATCCTGTGATCCAATACTTTCCTCCAGCTGGACACTGTGTACCATCTACCATCCTGACTACAACTTTCACACCTCCTGGTCTGAGGCCGTTGTCCAGGAGATGTTGCGCAACTCGATCACCGACTAGGCTTATGACGGCACCTGTGTCGAGTAGCGCCTGAAAGTTTACACCAAACAGGGTAACTGGGGCGAACGGTCTTATGTCCTCCAGGCCCTGTTTTACATCCGGTAGCCACCAGGCTACTCACTGACTCGGCCTTCTCGAGTTTTGCGGGGTTCTCGTGACTGGCGGTGGTGGCGGGGCTTGGGTGCGCGGACTCAGGTTGCCCCGTCGGACCCAAGACCGGTTGTCGTTTCCCGCCCGACAGTCACACTTGGTCGTAGCAACGCCTTCGCGTTTGCAGTAAAAACATCGCCAGACCTTTGGGAGATGGCAATCCCCAAATCTGTGCCCTTTGCCCTCACAGTTCCAGCAGATGATTTCCCTCGGGCTATCTCTGCGGACGGTCCCAGGGCTGCCTGGCGGGGTCGCAGGTCGAGGCGTCGTTCGTGACGGGTCAGGGGGCGTTTGGGACCTCGGCCCATCACCCTTCGAGTTCCCACTGAAGGTAACTCGGGGTTTGTTGTTCGGGCTGAACCTCGGTCCACGGTTCTGTTGGCGGTTATCGGGTCGATGCGAGTCTCGGCTGTCCTTACCCTTTTCCTCGACCTTCTCACACACTGCTGTGTCTAAGTAAGGTCTACTCGGTTTGCGTCTTGGGGTATAAGCCGTTTCAGGCACCAGTGACCCCGATGGCGGGGGTGGTGGGCGGAAGTTCTTCCGCTCGCGTACATAGGCCTCGTATTCCTCGGCTCTCTCAACTAACTGTGGTAAGGAGACAAAGTCTTGCCTCCGTACCATTAGTTTGTACTCGGGCAACATGTTTTTATAAACTATGTTTATCTTTTGATGTGCCGAGAAACCACCACTTCGTCTTATGAGAGTGGTTACGGCAACTACATAGTCGCGGAATGGTTCGCCTTCGCCTTGAGTCCTTTTGTGGACTTCTTGTTCAAGGCTATCCTGGTAACCGGGCGGTAGGTACTGCAGTTCAAACTGCCTTTTAAAACCTTGGTACGAGTCCCACAAGTCCCTCGAGTTTCTGAACCAGAGTAGTGCATTTCCCTGGAGCAACTCGGGCATAGCTCGTAAGATATCATCGGGTGACATGCAGTAGACGGCCATCAGTTCCTCTAAGCGTTCGATAAAGGAGACGGGGTCTTTCTTCCCATCAAACCTCAGGTTCCACTTGCGGACCGTACTACACAGCGACGGGAAGTCGGTGTGGTGGCTCCCCGAGAACTCAGTTTGTTGGGGACGGTGCGGTGCGTAGAGCCCTCGCGGCGGTGGTCCATACCTACCCTGCATCTCGCCTGGGTATACATGGGTAGGGGGTTGCACTGGCGGGTACATTTGGCGTGGCGGCTGATTCCACTCACCCCCCATGTGGTGGGTTGGCGACTGGTTTAAGTCAGGTCGCGTGGTA
Source organism: Matsumurasca onukii (assembly GCA_018831715.1). NCBI lineage: Eukaryota > Metazoa > Arthropoda > Insecta > Hemiptera > Cicadellidae > Matsumurasca > Matsumurasca onukii. The sequence goes on from CM032065.1 coordinate 13,544,477, forward strand.
GGCAATGTATGGCCTACGCGTCCGTTTGGGCACGCCTGTTCCCATGCACCACCGTGTCCAGTGGTTATCGGGCGGTTGGCCTCCGGTCGTATCGTTGGTGGAAAGACGGGGCGTTCCGGCTGCGTGTCCTGGATAAAATTATCTTGGTTCTCCAGTCGGCGAGATAAATTCACCAGGGACACTAAGGCTCGGCGAGTTGAGAATGAGTCAGCGTTGGGCGAGAGACTCATAATTTCTCTGAAACTCGTGCACTCGTCCTCCAGCGTGGCTACTAGCGCTCTTAACTCTTCAAGAGAGCGCTCCGGTGCTGATTCGGGACGGTACGGTGGTCTCGATGGTCGAGCGGTTTCCTCTGCCTCGGACACTGGGGAGTTATCTTCACTACAGGCCCCGAGCCATATAGTGTTTGTGAGGCACACAACTTCTTGGGCTTCCTTTTACGGGCACCTGTAGCTTTAAGAGGAGCCTTTAAGTAGGCCACAAGTCGTGTCCTCATCTGTCGTTCACTCCCAGCGTCAGACAGGTTACGGTCGATCAACTCCTTGCGCAGCTGATCTTTCTTTAACCTCCATAACCAATCCGTGGTGGGATCGTCATACAGAGACTTCTCAGTATTTGCACTGGTTTCCTTGCTCGCAGCTTTTCCAGATGCTTGTCTGTAAAAATTTCCTAAATCCCCGGCTATGTCGTTGTCGGCGGTGCGATCTCCAACGTCGACGGTCGTTTTGGAGACGTATCCTTTTTCTCGGTGGGCGTTGAAGGCATATTTCGGCCTTTTTAATTCAACCCGGTATAACGAGGTTTAAAGTGGCAAGAGCCAAACGAAAAAATTTAAATTTAGACCAAACCAAAAACTGCTATTTATAGTTTAAAACCCAATTTTTCAAGTCCAGAGTTCGGGCGCCAAATTTGTGATGGATTTTCCGGTGAAGGAAAAGAATTTCCTTCGCGGACTGAGGTCCTAGAAAACCTTCACTGACCACGGATGATCTCAGTCGAGCGGGGCGGTTCCAGAGTAGCAGGGTTTCTACTATAAGTTCGGAAACGGTTTGGTAAAAATAAATTTTTATTATTTTGTATTTTGCACCTCTGTAGCGCAAATCTAAATTAACGGTAGTTAATTCGATTTTACAGACTCGCTACGAGGTTGCAAACACCCGTTGGGTAATCGTGTGTCACGGGACGGTGACGTATACACTCAGGGAGCACAGTCTCACCTGAGTTAAAAACTATTCTTTTGGTAGTTTTCTCGGCACCCCTGTAGCGCAAATCTAAATTAACAGGAGTTAATTTGATTTTACAATGTGCTACGAGGTTGGACGCACTGGGCTGGCGTGCGTGACGGGTCGGTGAAGTATACACTCAGGGAGCTGATGCTAACCTGAGTTACAACTTACTGTTGTTTTAGTAGTTTTGCACTACCGCTGTAGCGCAAATCTGAATTAACAGGGCTAATTAGATTTTACAAACTCGCTACGAGGTGGTGTGACACGGATTTAGCGTACGGGACGATACGGTGGGGCGAGCGACACTCTAAGAAATAATTCAATACTCCTAGAGTTACACAATTTTCACTCTAACAACCCAGGATGGGCTTACAATGACTTAAATCGATTTATCCCGTGAAAGAACGATTAAGAAACACTCAAGACAAAAGTACGGGTCTTGAGTTACCTTCAATTTTCACCGACACGATCTAACTGGAGCCTAGCACGAGGTTCTAACAGTGGCAAGTCCTTATTAAATCGTTAAAACGGTAAAATTATTATTGAAAGTGAATTTAAGCTTTAGAAATAGGTACAAATACACTATCAAAAGATATGGGTTTCGTATAATTTGTACCTTAGCGGAAAATAGCGGTGAGCGTCGGTAAAGAATATTCGGTGTAGCGGTCGAGCACAATGTCCGTGGTGATCGGTGCGGGAAGCGAGCGTCGAATGAATTTTTGCTGTTCTTTCTCTACGAAGTAAACTCCTGCTCCTGGTGGGGATCGAAGGAACCTCCCCCAGGTCACGTGACCGCTTCGTCATGAGACCCTCAAGATGGCTGTCTTTGTTTACATCAAGGCGACAGCTACCGGGTTTTCATCGCTTTTTTACTCAAACTACAGTTTTCATAACGTTACACCTCACTTTAGTGTTTCTGGGGTTACCTGAACACAACCCTGATATAAGACAAATAGTCAGCAGTGCCAGCTAACTTTACCCTAACGATGTCAGCAAATCAGCCTTGGTCCCTAGTCCTGGCAACACCGGCGTCGGCCTAAAGAAGCGGTTCTACTCATACGAAAAGGTAATCAACCCGAGGAATTATGATATCAACTCGGGCTTACAGTGTAGAGTCAGTGTCTACAGTGCTAAAGTGTTGTAAAAGTGGTTTGTGGTGGTGTAGTGAGGTTATGGGCTTAGGCTAGGGCTAGTGGCCAGGGGCCCAAACTACATAGGTTCACTAACCGTATACCTAGCCTAGGCTAAGGGTAAGTTGTGTTAGTGAGATCACGTAAGTACACACAATGTTTACGGAGGTGTTAATAACCTAGGCTAGTAGGTTGTGCGTTCTCACCTAGGCTAAAGCTGTCAACTCGGTAAGTTGACCTAGGTTACGGCCGTTTGTGCCTAGGGAAAAATAGGCTCGTCACAAAGGATGTTAAGCTAATGGGTCTATAGGCCTTTACGCTTCATAGGAGGCTTTACCTGGCTTCGGTATAAATACCCTCGAGGTCCTCCAAGATGAAGGGATGAAACCTGTAGCTAAGCTTGTTCTAAATAGGCTAATGAGCCGTGGTATCGCCAGATCCGCACTTTCCTGCAAAAGAGGCTGGAAAGGTACCATCGTACCTGGTGATTTGTAAGGTTGAAAAGAGTTTACTGCCCATTTTATGCCTTTAAAGTTAAGAACCTTCCTGGCACAGTCCCAGTCCTCCTTAGACCTTCTGCCTTTCGGTTCACGCCTGGCTTAGACTGCAACCGTATCCAGGGTTGAAAAGATCCCAGAAAGTGTGTTCTAAGTAAAACCTGAAGTGTTTCCTCAGGACTATTTGTATATGAGCCATCTTCCTTACGGATTGTGCCCACAACATTACCTGGATTCGGGCAGGTCTTGTTGAGCTTAGCACAGTCGGGTACTTTATCAATACTCCAACAGAACTCCTCCACGAGCTTTCTTGACCCTTCTTACACTCCTTATTGTACTCTGTGAGTGCAGAGAAGATATTTACATCATATTTACCTTGATCTTAACTCATAAACACTACGAAAGATTGTACTAGTACATATCTTTAAGCCTCTAAACTAATACTCATATTGGTTCGTGCACAACTTACAAAGTATTAGTTTGAACTTTAAATTTAGTATATATAATAACAAATAATTTGTGAGTATTCGTGGTTGTTTAGAAAGTGTTATATGCGATGTAGAGTTTGCTACTTAGACTCACGAGCTTGTTTATGAACAAACACAATGAATCTTCATTTTGCAAAGAAACAATCGGAAAATTGAAAGAAAAGCTTTTAAAACTCAGGTTGTCGACCCACTTTGCTTGAACATGCCTTTTTCAAGACAAGAGCGATTCAAGAGGAGTTGACACCCACTCATATGAAACTATAAGCAGAGCAAAACTACCGAACTGTAGGACGCAGAACGTCACCATTTCACGAATATTTTACCTTCTCAGGTGGGATTCGAAATTGACCCATTAGTTACCAAATTCGTTGAAAATGCTCCTTCTGAAGGGAGAAAGATTGCGTTTTAGCGCGTTAAGATGAAAATTCTACTTAGTAGGTGTATGTACATTCAGTGGTTGTATTTAAGACTCAAACCAAATTTTGACCCGCTCAAAAATCGTAAATATGACATTCAGCTTCAAAACCAACTCTGATGAGAACATGTCTGATCTGATTTTCATCTGACATTTATCCCATCACCTGATCTCAGTTTAGAGAGGAAGATAGCCAGTGCTGTTTGGGTGATAGTGCCACGATTGTTGTGTAAGGATAAAATACTCATAATAGTCAGTGTTGATTTAGACGATGTATGGATTGCAACATTTTCTTCTCTCGACTGGCGGGAGACCATTCTGGCCCACTTTCTGCTTGGGCTAAATCAGTTTGAATTTGAGCGGTCAGATGGCCTTGGTGCGTTCAGTTGTCGTGAGTTTGGTTTCACAGCGGTGCCATATTTTATCAAGTCACGAATATGTGGACTAGGTTGGGAAAAGGTCCAAATGTTAACGTTGAACAGCATAAGGTCCTTCGTGCTTGAGTAAGGCACCGAAGGCAACCCGTAACAAGACACCTTTCTATGATTAATCCTCCGTTTGATCCTGCGTAGATGCTGAATCCTCCTCATCTATACGACTAAAGGAGACGCCATATATTTTCTTGATTCAATCAGCTGTCAAGTGCTTATGTTGGCACAAGTGTGTCAGTAGTGGATGGTAGCGTCACGATTGCTAAATGTTGCAAGTGGTCACGACACGCAGCTACACAAGGTTCACTAACAATGAGTTATGTTGTGGTGTAACTGCAGCGTGCAGCGTGCTGTACACAGTGCTTCAAGTGTAATCACTTTAGTCAGTGTATAAGCTATAGGATCAAGTCAGTGGAAATAATTGTTACATTTTCAATGTAAAGGAGCTAAAGAAAGGACAGAATGTGTAAGGATCGTATGAACAACGTGCTCTATTTACCATTCCTCAAAGATCTATTCTCAATCCTTATTGCTCAGATTTGATCACCATTCACAACCAATCAACTACGTTGTCTTTTAGTGGATACAAGTTTCAAACAATGTTCTTTTGAGAAAAATTGTATGAGAAATCAGGGAAGTTCAACAGAGGAACATTAGTGTCTATTAAAATGGTGTAGGTTAAAACAAAAATAAAACAGTACCCTACAGTCGAAATAAAAGATAAGACAAAAATGCTTTAGTGGGTTAGCATTTTGATCTAGCTGACCGTAGTTCTACTTTTAAAATCTTAATAAATAAATTATATAGGTATCAAGTATCTAAGTCTAAAATAATTAAGCTTTAGACAGATAACTTTGAAGTAAGTTTTATATAAACAATGAATATAAATGTTTACAAAACAAGTGAAGATATTTAAATTAAAACATATGTTGTAAACTATAAATACAACATCTATTGACATCTCCCCTTCTTTAAACCTTTTCCAGAAACCATGAGTTCCTCCTGTATTGGCTTCCATCAGGTGTTTCGATGACATAAGACCTGGGTTCTGGGCCTTTCCTAGTATTATTTTACAGGGCTGCCAGTTTCTTGCATGCTTCCTGTACAATGCGTTTTCTCCTTCTTCAAACTCCATTACCTTCCTTTTATTTCGGTCACTGTAGATTTTATCTCGTTCCCTTGATTTTTGAAGTTTCAATTGTACGTCTTCAATTATTTTAGGTTGAAGAAGATCATGTGTTGACGGTAGGAGTGTTTTGGTTCTACGTCCCATTAATCGCTGAACAGGAGAACCCATAGACTCCCTCGGTATGTTTCTTTGGTGCAACAAGCTCAGCCAAATATCAGAATGTTCGTGCAGACACTTCTGGAAGCAATTGGCTTCTTGCACATATCGCTCGGACAAGCCATTAGATCGAGAGAACAGTGGACTAGAAACTCTTTGATTAAACTGCCAGTCCTCTTCAAATTTTCTGAATTCCGAGGAAAGCTGTGTTCCACCATCAGATAATAGTGTTTCCGGTGAACAGAAAACCATTTTTTAACTCTTTGATAATGCTGGATGAACTTGTGGATTTTAGTTCTGCAAAATCATAAAACCCAGTAGGCATCTGCAATAACTAAATAGTCTTTACCAGATAAATGACAAATGTCAGAACCCACTTCAGTCCATGGTCTAGAAGGAGCTTTTGGTGGTATCAGTTCTTCTTTGATATTATCTTTCTGAAATTTTGTGCAAGACTTGCATTTGTTCACGTATTCTCTAATGTCATCATTCATATTAGGCCAAAATACATGCTCTCGCGCAATGTTCAATGAAGCTTGTAACCCTCGATGTCCTAAATGGATGTGTTGTAGTAGTAATTGTCTTTGAGCACTTGGAATGAAGAGTCTTTGGCCTTTGAATATGAGATTTTCATGAACTGCCAGTTCCTCACGATATGCCCAGTACTTGTAAAGTTCTTGTGGTAAGACTCCTTTTTCTTTCGGCCACCCACTAATAATAACTTTTTTAAGTTCAACCAGCTCAGTTTCTTGGTCAGTAAGACTCTGGGCTTCTTCTATTCGCTTTTTGGACAACACTACGACTAGGTCAACATAAAATAACGGCTCTTCTTCACTGTCTTTTGTAGGTGGGTTAGAACAATCGCGACTCAAAGTATCAGCTATGTATAACTCTTTTCCTTTTTTATACACTATTTTAGGGTTGTATGGCATTATTTCAAGTATTATTCGCTTTAATCTTGGAGGCGTTTCGTGTAGTGGCTTTTTAAAAATGGATTCTAGGGGTTTGTGGTCCGTTTCTACAACTAATCCTACTGTTCCCCAAATGTACTCATGGAACTTTTTACAGGCAATACTTATAGCCAGGGCTTCTTTCTCTAGCTGACTGTACCCCTGTTGAGTAGGAGTCAAAGATTTCGATGAATATGCAACGGGGTGACCTTGTTGTAAGAGTACACCTCCAACTGAATGAGAACTTGCATCGACTGATAATGTTATAGGCAAACTAAGATCAAAGTAACTGAGTAAAGGAGGAGCTACTAAATTTTGTTTTAGCTTATCAAATGCATCTTGCTGTTCAAAATCCCAAACCCAGACAGTATCTTTATTTAACAACTTACGCAAAGGACTTGTCAAATTTGATAGATTAGGTATAAATTTACCTAGATACGTTACCATTCCGAGAAATCGTTGTAGCTGTACTACGTTGGATGGTTCTTTAAGGTTCAAGATGGATTCAATTTTTTCTGGATCTGGAAGAAGTCCATTTTCTGTCACTATATGCCCTAAAAATTTAATTTTTGAAGCTTGAAAAACACACTTATCCTTGTTTAGTTTCAAGCCTGCTTGATTCAATACGTCAATGGTTTTGTTTGTTCTTATTTCTAATAACTCTCTTGTAGGAGCATGAATAAGAATATCATCCATGGATATGTCTACACCTTCAAGTCCAGCTAAAGTAAAACTCATACGTTCTTGAAATATTTCAGGAGCTGAAGCAATCCCAAATGGCATTCTCAAGTAACAGTAGCGTCCCCATGGTGTGGAAAAGGTTAGGTATTGTGATGTTCTTTCTGTAACTTTGATCTGCCAAAATCCTCTGCGGCAATCCAACAAAGTGAAACATTTTGAACCTTTCAAATTTGCAGCGATTTCTTCCAACGTTTGGAGAGGATGGTGTCTTCTTTTAATGTTTTTGTTGAGGTCACTGGGATCCAAACAAATTCTAACTTTATCTTTTTGGCGAACAACAATCATTGGGGAAACACAAGGAGTTGGTTCATTTATTGGTTTTATTATCCCCAGATTTACCATTGAGTCAAGTTCTTGTTTTACTTTTTCACGCAAAGCATGAGGGACACGTCTCGCAGGGTACACTTTCAGTGAAGGGTTCTCAACTATGTCGATGTCGTATTCATAGTTCTTCAGACATCCAATGCCATCAAAGATATTTTGATCGTAGTCTACTAGGTTTATTTCATTTATTCTTTTAATAAATCCCAGTGTTTCACATGATTCTCTTCCCAAAATTGCTGGGTAGTTTCCTTTTACAATTATAAATTTTACTTTATGCTCTATCTTTTTGCTTGTTACTACTGGTACTATGCATTCACCAAGTATTGGTAAAGTATTATTTGTGTAGGAAACAATATGCTTGATATTTGAGTGTTTAATCTCTACATGACTTTCACTTGCAACCTGTTCACTTATGACATTGCATTGTGCACCTGTGTCTAACTTGAATAGAACTTGTCTATTCTGAGGAAGTGTGATGTACTCAGTCCAATCATATGTAGAGTCAGACTTCTGATCTAAAGAGCCTACATACAATACCTCATCCACACAGGGATTGGGTTCAACGTCGCTTTCAGGTTGGCTTACAGCAGTCAGCGTTTCAATTTTCTTTTTGGAAGTAAAGGCTTTTGTGCGACATACTTTGGAAAAATGGCCTAGCATTCCACAGCTTTCACATTTCTTGCGATAGGCTGGGCAGGATTTAAATCCATGGCGAGATCCGCAGCGGCCGCATGAATAATAGTCATCTTTAGGTTGGGCTTGTATAGATGACGGGTTTGTTATGTTGCAAACAAGCTTGTTTCCGGACATTTTACTTATTTGAGATTTGGTAGCCTCACTGGCTCTACAGATGTTGATAGTTTTCTCTAAGGATAACTTATCTTCATTTAGCAGTTTTTGCCTTACGTTGTCATTTGATACCACAAACTAATCGATCCTAACCAGTTCATCCTTAATTGATTGAAAATTACACTTATTTGCTTGTGTTTGGACATTAGTTAAAAGTCATTGAAACATTCACCATCTTTTTCTACAATATTATTAAAATGAATCTTTCATAAATTTCGTTAGTTTTCTTGATGAAATAAGAGTCAAAGGCTTGTATTATTTGGTCTAAATCAGCTTCTTCATCTAGTTCAAGGTCTCATACAAGGATATAGCCTCTTCTCCAATTACTGTCATGAAAATGGCTATTTGTTTCTCAGGAGACTTTTGTTAAGATTAGTAGCTAATGAATACCAATTAAATGTTTTTCCACATTTTCCATCTATTACTCATGTTTTCATCATTGCTTACAACAAGAGGCTTAGGCGGTTTTACACTTACCCACCTTCATCAAAACTCTTTCCTCATTTTGGCAGTTTTCATCAACTGTTGATAAATCTGCATCTCTATTGTTTCTGTTTTTCTTTTTAGTTCGTTTCGGCACCATATCAAGTATCTAAGTCTAAAATAATTAAGTGAAGATAACTTTGAAGTAAGTTTTATATAAACAATGAATATAAATGTTTACAAAAACAAGTGAAGATATTTAAATTAAAACATATGTTGTAAACTATAAATACAACATCTATTGACAATAATTACAGTATATTTTACCGTGAAGGCTACACCATCCCTTTTAACGTTACCTATCATCACGTAATATGTATAATGTTATGAGTTTTGACATTACTAGGTTTAT
>CM032065.1:13560288-13571813 GCA_018831715.1 Matsumurasca onukii
TACTCAATGAGAATTTGTCCACATTTATGAATTTGCCTAGTATTGTGTTTGTGAATTTGCTGACCTTGGACTAAATCTTATTTTTTCAAAAAGAAAAGAATAGATTCATAGATGTACAAACTTGGCAGGGTTAGAATATCTAAAGTCTTAAATAAATCTCTGCAAGAATCCTGTAAACCCAATTTTGAAATTTCTCGCAATGCTTGTTTTTGAAGGATACAAATTCTTTTAATTTTATAATCAGCACATGCTCCCTATATACATATACCATAAGATAATAAGGGATGAATAAGGCCGAAATAAGCTATTTTGAGTACATGCAATTTACAGTGGGTAGCCAGTTGCCATAGAAGAAAAATCCCTGAAGATATTCTAGTACATAGGTGATCGATGTGTACAGACCAATTTAAATAATGCTATCTAAGTGCAAACCAAGAAACTTAACCATGCATCATAGCTATTCAATTGATTCCAGTGTACATTTTGGACCATTTATTTTGTTGGAATCAATTTGCACAAATTTATCATTTGTCCCTTTTACACTTTAGGCACGATGAAAAGAAAAACAGTGATTGTCTTCGACCTTTAATAAATTTCAGTGAACAGGTCGTTTCCCTAATTGTGATTTCTCATCATGCAGTTAGCCAATATTTATTACTTAAGAGATACCCGTATAAAATATTTGCATAACGTTATAAATACCTTGAAAGTACTGAATTTAGAGCGGCAATATTTTCCCCAAAACCGGTGGTCGTAAATAAGGGTAAGCGATTTCCGATATCGAGGCTGAGCTCTGCCAAGTTGAGCCCTCGCTTCTCGAGCCCTGTCACCGGGTTTAACTCGAGAAATGTGCGGGGACTTCTGTGTCGGGCAACATATTGAAAAGTGAATCTGTTGAACTAAGCACTAAGCACTAAGCAGTAAGCACTAAGCGGTGCGTTTGTTTAGTGCTCGGCCTGTTCAAAATGTGATGGTAAAATGGTCCTAAATCCGTTTTGTTTGTAAAAATAACAAAATAATACACAAATGTGGTAGGAAATACTTTGTAGTCCTAACTTAACCTAGTTAAAGAAGACAAACTTTAAACAAAATATATAATTTCAGCACTTCAGTTTAGGAAAAAACACCTTCAAAATTGAAGAAGGTGGTTCAAAATTTGAAAATGGTGTTTTGTCCCAATTTGAAGTGCTGAAATAATATTTTGTTTAAAGGTTGTCTTGTTTAACGAGGTTAAGATAGGACTAAAATGTTACCACAAAACCTCGACCTTAACCTAGTGTCCCCGTTTTGTCAAATTACAAATTGTAAGTGGTGGCTGTAGGGAGTGATGAGCTCCGGAGTCGCGCACGGCTCCACCATGGATCCGCCTGTATTGTGGAGGTAGTGGTGTGTTGCTCAAGGCGTTTTCAATACGAGGTTTATCATACTCTCATGATCGAATTTCCTTTGGAAAAATGAGATATTTAAGCCGTCAGCAAGATCCAGACCCGGGACCGTGAAATGAGCACCAGTCTTGCCCCTCAGAACACGTTTTGATGATTTTTACAAGACTTTATATACATTTCTATATATGTGTACTCTCTACTGGTCTTTTGACCAATTTTCATGCAATTTGGTACATATTTTGGTGTATTATGTTCCTTTTGTAAATATCTGCGTCAAGATCGTTAGCCAGAAAAACCAAACTACCGGAAGTGCCCTTCTGGGGAGAGTTTTGGTAAAAAGTGGTTCGTATTATATAAAAATAATGTTATTGGGTTTTAAAATATGTATGTATTTTGATAGCATCCACCAATGCACCAAAAGGATGAAACTCTTTGAGTTAGTTCAAAATAACGGAAAAAAGTTATTTTTCTCTATAACAGCGTTATGAGCAGTCTGATTTCAATAAAATTTAAAATACGTTTTACCTTCAAGATATGTAATACAACTTGCAATCACATCACGTAAGTCTGAGGCCGAAGGCCGAAGCGAGGCTGTGAACAGAGCGAATATGAGTAACAAATTGCACAGGAAATTCGTTTCACTCATGAAAGCGGCGCTTTAGGGCTTAGCTGCGTGTCATCCTCGTTTTTTATTTTTCACTGACACTGTGTTGAACTTGTCTTGTATCTTTTAGTAATTAGGTAGGATGTTTACGTTAGTTTAAATATTAAATACATGAGCAAGGTTAAGACACTTTTGTATAGGCCTAGTTCTAAAAATAGCATAATATTTTCCAAGTCATAAAGTATAACTTCTATAATTTTCCCGAACCTTCAAAGTTAGTTTTCAGCTGTGGTTTCACCTCAAGTACTTCCTATAGTTTATTAGAAGATAATATATTTATTTTACCCACAACGAACAATTTTATGGGTCAATAAAATTTACCACGACAACCAAGTACCAAATTTACCATTGACAAAACCATGAGTTCACATTCTCTTCCTTATGATTGTCATCTTGTAACAGAGTTGAACTTAGTTTAATCCAATGTAAGCCGAGACGTGATACGCAAACCAAACAGAACCAAAGTTCTCCGGCAACGGCGGTGAATACAAGATTCAATTTGAACTTCATCCAACTAATACAGTTTCTGTTGTATCGTTCCCAGTTAGTGTGCTCATTCTCGTTCTCTGGTGATGATATAGCCATCAGTTCAACCAACTTTTAGGATAAGTAGGCCAGTAAGTTTAGGTGTAAATTTACTATCATTGTATTTTTCCACGTTTATAGTCGTATGACGAGAAATACTCTTCTCGTGAAGTATGAGTAACATTCTCGTTCTCTGGTGATATAGCGTCAAAGTTCAACCAACTTTAGAATAAGTAGGCCAGCGAGTTTAATGTAAATTTACTATCAGTGTATTTTCCATGTTTATATTAAGTCTTATGACGAGAAATACTCTTCTCATCAAGTATGAGTAACATTCGGGATTGAAGTATTACTACGGAGTTTTACCGTAGTTTAATATTCGTGTGTAGTTATTTGTACAAAAGAATTGTGTTGTCTACTACCACTGGTAAGACAAGGTCCAATTCTGAAACTATGCAATTTAAAACTATAATAATTTGTACTAAATGAAAGTATTCGTAGATTTGTCTAAAGTGTAAAATAGATGGTTTATGAGGTAAATTTTTAGTTTTTTTTTCTAAATGAAACAAAGTTGTTTATTGATCTAATATCTATTAAGAGTTTGTTAAATAACTTTATTCCAGCCTGAAGTGGAAGTTTGATAAATATTTCAAGGCGATGGGATTCAAATTTTAACATATCCTATTACAAATCTCGTAGTTATGAAAAGGTGGCTAACATTTTGGAATTTTGGAAAACAAAATTATAGTTTCAAATATAAAAAATAAGTAACGGTAAAAATACCCATAGAGAGAGCATCACGACAGGTCTGTCCAAAGCGTAGCCTGAAAACCGTTCTGACTACAGAATTTCGTTGAATCAAAACTCGTGATAGTTTGAGAAGTAATCAACGTTTCAAATTTTTTTTAATTTTGTATCCAGATGCAAAAACTAATAAAACATAACATAAATGTCCGCAATATAAGCTAGTCTAAAGTAATCAGCAAACACATCGACAACGACGAATTTTTCAATAACAATGTCAAATTGAAACATTTAAATAACAGCGTTCCAAATACACAAATAATAATAGCTCTTGAAAATACAAAGGAACCCCCGAATCTGTGAAGATTCCTCTATCTTTAACTTCTGCTCACTGATTGGCTGGTAGAGGCTCCAATCCAAAGGCGAGTAAGCTGACCAACTGCAAACAAGCTAACTGAAATTTTCTATTTACGAGTATGCCATCCAATGGGGAGGGGCGTTCAAATTTTGAGTGGCTTATTTTGAACTTATACATCCCCATACAGTATTGTTAAGTTTTACATTTTGGATAAATAGCGGCTACACAAAAATGCAACTAAATAAATTAATGAAAATAAAAGCTTTAAAAAAAAAACAGGGTGTTTGCAAGATATTTAGATGGGTATAACCACTGGCCCATTAATGACCAGAAGAATCGTCTGCTAGGTTGGCTTGATCGTATAAATATAGATAAGTCCAGACAGTTTTATGATAACTGTTGCTGAAGTAACCTTCATAAAAAATATTTAGGTTTCAATTTTATAAACCCAATCGATATGTCTAATAAAGGTAAAGAGCAATCTATAATACAGCTGTTATCTTCAAAAGAGTTATTTAAAAAAATAAACGTTGTTAAAAATGTTACATATAAACCTACGTTTTAAAATTATTTACCAACCTATGTTTAACGGTTTGCGTGTGATAATCATGAAAATAATAATTGTGATATAGTAAATCTGTTTATATAATATTTCTTTACAAGTGGTTTCCGTATGGACTATTACAATTAGTTTCAATGAAAGCCAACTCTCACAGGTTTTGTGGTATGGAAGCAAGAAGGCTGAGATGTCTCAGAAGAATCTATTGACAGTCAGTGAGACGAGAGCAATAACTGACCCAGTCAATGTCAGTCTGAACCTCCTATTGACATTCGGTTCTAAACCTAAGCCTTCTTCACCGTCGAGTTTTATGTCTCCGCAAATATTCTTGTTCGGTCTTTCGCGTTGGATGTTTGAAATTGAAATAATATTTCGGTGAAGATCATGGTTTAAAATAGATTTTAATATAATAAAATTAGCCGTTTACAAGTTATAGAAAGTTTTATTATTGTTCATCATTATCATCAAATTACAGGCCAATTATTGTGTACTATATTTCTCGTATAACGGACATTTCAATGAAAACCAACCTTGTATTTTATCTGCATGGTCCAAACTATGACTGATTTTCTGAGCCATATTTTTTCTAGCATAATCTCAATAAGACTTATCCACAAAATAATGCACTGATAAATATAATAGTTTACTGTCGAATTTTACAATATAAATCGTTCTTTTACATCACGTTAAACGTAAAACTAAAACCTTCAATTACCACTGGTAAGACTCAAATAGAAATAATGCTTTACATTGACTAAAGCTGTACAAATTGGTATGTATCCAAACAATAATTTAGTTACCCAAAAACTCTCGTAATTAATAAAACAAAACTTTAAACAAGTAATTTTTAATATTTGTATTAAATTTTGTAATTTTAAACTTTTATGTTGGTTGGTAGTTTGTTATATTATTGCCTACCAGCTTTCATAGCTTCTTGTCACAAATTTGAAGTATATAGGTACCGATTGGAATCTGTTGTTGTATGCATCGTTGAATATTTGGACGCAAAGAAAAACTACACCATTTCTAATATGTAGAGAGATTATAATGGCAATATTGATAAATAATTCTATGCAAGAATCACGATAATTTATTAAACTTGACTATTTTTCTTATTGCCTTCTTATAAAGTTCAAAGATCTTTGGGTTTTGTTTCAGAGCAGTTTCCCCATAAGCACAATCCGTAAGAAAGACGGAGATGACGTATACTGCCACAATATGCCATTTTCAAAACGTCCTTGGCTGTAGTATGATGACAAGCTTCTCAACAGAAATAGTCCTGTGAACACCCTGTTACATACTAAATCAATGTGATTATCCCATGACAGTTTTTTATCTATTAACGTCCCGAATTTAAGAGCAGTCTGACATAGAAAAACTCAAGTTTGTTGGTTTTGCCTTTATTTTTATAGTTTTCCGTAGTTTTCTCTTTAAAATTATATATTATAATACTACAACCAAATTAGTAACGGTTTATAAAATAAAAATTATTAAAAGTATTAAAATAAAAATTAAAGGGAAAAGAGGTAACTTTAAAACTATAAAACATATATTTCGGTTTCAAACCGTCTTCAGTGAAATACAAATCATACAATTATTATTATTAAGATTTTATGATTTGTATTTCTAGTAAATATTTCATAGTTTTAAAGTTACCTCTTTCAACCAATATTAATCTATTGGCTTTTGTTTAATTTTTTTAAAAAGTAGTATTAAAACAGGTTTGCTGCTCATTTTTGGCCCTTGGACAAGGTTACTAAACTTTGCTATTTTCTAGGGTTTCTTGATTTACCGTACATTGTGTTTTTAGAACTTTGGGTATCCATGAATCAAAATCTATGAAACTCTACTAGAATTTTACACAATGTTTAATATACTATTATTTAACTATTGTTTTTATTGTTTAATATACTAAAATTATAATCAAAATAAAATATAATACAACTTAATTCATATTTACAATAAAATAAAAATATGAATTTTTAATTTTGCTCAAACGTTTAAAACTCATGCAAGGAACTAACTTACAAACTTACAAGCTATTAAAAATGTATTACCAATCATTAGATATTTGGTACTTAGGTTAACATTACGCTCTTATGAAAGCCGGACTGCCCTTAACATAATTAGCCTTTTGAAGTATGTAATTATTAATTGAAAAGTTAAATTTGTAATTATAATGGTTTAAACTATTAATCTTATTTAAAAATTCTTAGCAAGATTTGTGCCAACTCTGGCCAGTACTGTATAGAAGTGATAACACACAATCTGAGGAGCTCTGGTGACAATAAGGACAAATGTGACGCCGACAGTTGCCTCCAAACTTTATTACTTACTTCTTTCTACTCTTTCTGTCTTTCCGGTTCTGAACCGTGAACAGCTTAAGCCTGTCGACAAATCTTTCTCGTAAAAGAAAGATTGTAACATTTTATTAGAAATTATTAATATGAGTAAAGGTAAAGTTTGTTTTGTTGAACGAGGCGAAGTTAGGACTACAAGTCTTCTCTATCACTCAACCGCAACCTTTATCTAGCGTCACCATATTAGTCACATTACAGTTAATTACTGGGATTAACTGGTTAATTACGTGATATTTGGTACACAATTTGTTTGTATAACTAAGGTATATGCTATAACTTAAGTGTATAAGTTTTAAAACAAGTAAATTTCATTATGGTGGAATCTAAAGTGGTAGATGCAATATACGCTATTAAACAAATCGTAATTATGTTATCATTAGGTCCTGAAGTTAAGTTATTTTTTTAGATAGCTCAAGTATAATGATGGACCCGCGGACGTTTAGGACGATATATAAACAATACATTTGGCTTGATGCAAAATAAGATGTTAGTTTGAACTTAGGTGGTCCTGTAATCCAGCTTCATGGAGGTCAGGTTTTGAGGATGACATAGGTCTAAAGCGGCTCAGATAGTCTCAGTGATCATCTGATGATACCCGCATCACCTCTCACCATCATTTAGACATATCAGACCATCACCTGTGTAGTTCGGAAGTCACCTTAAGGCGTTGGTCCTTGTATTTCAATTGGCCATTGGGCTATTAACTAATGACCCATTCTAAGGAAGAGTCGGCCTTAGTTTGTAACAAGACTACACCTCATAACTCATTACTTACCACTCATCCTTCACCACATTGCCTTTAAATACCCTCATGAGAGTGGTCGGCATCTCAAATAGTGATTTAGTACATCGTGTTAAACTATTGACCGACAATACGAGGCATAAATTGACACTTCAAAGGATTCGATTTTTTCGACAGTTTGCCGAAGTTTCATTGGTTAGTGAGTAATTATTGCATTATACTCATTGGATTGATACCAGGGTATCTCGCTGATTTGTGTAAATGTAACAATCATTGATGGCTAGTTCTTTATGAAACCATAAGTAGTTTTAATTTAGTTCTGCTAATCGATTAGCTAAATCAACTCGTACTTTCTCACTCTCTTGTTTTGGCTGTTCGGATTCCGTTGAATTTGGTACACTTGTAGGTTAAGTTAGTTATGTATATACAGGGTGTCACAAAAATGTGTAGTGCGCTATGCAAAACCGAATTATACATACAAAAGTAAGTCGAAAATGTCTAATATTTTTTTTGATTTAGGCTTAATTTAGCCGTAATCCACCATTTTGCAAATTTAAAAATATAATTAATGATTTAAAAACCCTTTGAGATATATTTTTGAAACTTGGTACAAACCCTATGTTTCCTAATAACATGTTCGAAACACATTTTATCCAAGATATCAAATTTTAAAATGGCGGTCATTTAAAATTTCAAAATCAAATGGAATCATATAAGAGTTTGACTTTAAAACATTTAAATGGCCGCCATTTTGAAGTTTGATAAGTTAGATAAAAACATTTTTAGAACATGTTATCAGAAAGATAGGTTTATGTTTCACAAAAAATATCTCTATAATTAATTAAGCCTACACCAAAAGAATTTTGCCGGGCATTTTCGACTTTTTGTATGTAAAACACGGTTCTGCATAGTACATTTTGTGACACTCTGTATAGTTGCATCGAAGTCGGTTCACTAATGCAGCTTTTAGAGCAACAACCCCACTTTTTCGTGAGTAAATTATCCGCCGTTAATGGAAGTTCCTTAGGATTAAAGGTAGTGCTTTTCGGCTTCACTTCGGCTATATTTGTCTTATCCTATGGAATTTTCGTTGGCCATTTCTATAATGAGCATACTAAATAATTACAATACTTTTGCCTTCATCAGATCATGAAATATAATTGTAGATGACGAACTTACCACTTGATTTTGAAATTTACGCATTTGTCATTGAGAAACATTTGAATATTGTGTTAGGACTTTGTGAAAGGTGACAGGAAAATATTTCATAATTTTGGTCATTTGGCGTTTCCTTGGTTGCTTTGTTGTCAATATTGGTCTCAGAAGTTGTTTGTCACCTAATGTTATGAGATAAACGTTGAAATTTAACATAATTTATTTGAGAAATTTGTCTTTGAGCAACATTTGAATGTTGTGATAGGACTTCGTGAAAGGTAACCGAAAAATATTTCATAATTTTGGTCATTTGGCGTTCCCTGGTTACTTTGCTGTCAATAATTCTCTGAATTTGTTCGTCATCTAACTGACTAATGTTATCAAAAGTGAGTTAAAACGTTAAAATTTAACTAAAATTATTTGAGGAATAAATTATGAGATCTATCGTCTATTAACCGTACAAGATGGTTCACAACTGAAACACACCGCAAAGTATTCAAGAAGGTAGCAGATGTTTGTTGTACGTGAGTGTTGGTAGGCTGTACGAGAGGAAGACAGAGAGTAGTGTTTTCCAGAGACAAACGTGTAGAAGAGCCTGAAGAATGTGCTACGATCCAAACTACTTAAACTGTCTTTGAAGTGAATTGGATAGCTTGTGTTTGCTTCCCCGTTCAACAACAAGAGTTCTTCTTTCTTTTAGTAGCTTTGGGATGTTAAAGGTTGTAAGTACTTTTTCAATGGAAACGTAACACTGAAGTACAGTAGTGCCTTTTATGAACTAATAGATGAATAGATTATGCTTGAAACACTATTAGACAACAATTCAATCGCGATTACTGCAACTGAGAACGTTCAAATTAATCCAGGAAATCGAGTAGTATGTATTCTTTTATTTTTTCTAACACGGGTTTATACATAAAAATACATTGAAAAAACAATAATGCATATTAAAATTTAAAAAAATGTATTAAGTATTAGTAAATTGAAACCATTTCTTGGTAAAACACACTGCATAATATTATTGTATATATTTATGAAAACATGGAAAGAAAATGTTATGATCAAGCATACAGGTATTTAAAATTTGAATACAACTTAAGGGTTGATAATAATACTGCTTTTACTGTGTTAAATCACGTTCTACAACTATCTATATTGTTCGTAAAACCATCGAATTTGAAATACCATATAGAGTTCACTCATATTCTATTGCCATACATTGTTGAAAAACGGTTTAAACAAAGTAAGAATTAGCACCAATTTAAAAGGCATAAACATTAATGAGGCTCTAAGAAATTAAAAGTCACTTAGCCAGCAGGTCTTCATAATTAATTAATTCATTAGGCACTTTTAATCCCGTTAAGGTTAATCTCAAACACAATGCACGTAGTTTCTTTATTGTGTTTACTTTGTAAGTTAGAACAAAATATTCCCGGAAAGTCACAGTTTACTGCTCAACTTTCGCGATTTCAACTTTTAATCGTCGCTCCCATCGAGTTATCTGATAATCTACTCGAATAACTATTTATCTAAGTTTGAAATACGTTTGGAGCTTTTTGAACACTTCTAAAGCGAAGGAACTGTTTGGTTTTGCACACCTTGAAACATTTCTAATAGGTTGTTATTACGCAAGAATTATATAAATGTCGCTGATTTATATGAAAAGATTATTTCCGTCAGAGTCCGACAGAATGAATAACAATTTTTGAATATACTTTGACATATGTGTTCAGGGTCACCTAAAGTATGTTTGGCAAATTTTTGAAATATTCCATTCACCACGAAACAGGAGTAGTGGAGGGGATCCTTAGAAATCCTTAGAAAATGCTTATTTGCCCGATCATTTACCCGAAATGTGTTCCTCATTTGAGAGATAATAACAAGTCACGTGCCAATACAATTTTCCACATATAGAAAAAAATACAGATTTTGATTAATTTTTCGAGTGATCAAAGCTTTCAAATGGTAATCTGTGAAATGTTGATATAAGTAATCACTCAATAATTATCGATGTTTATATCTAAAAGATTAATGGAAGATGTTTCCTGTAGTTTGAAATAGTAAAGGCTGTAGCAAGTTCTTACCTTAGCCAACTAAATTGCAGAAAACCATTATATACAAATGAAATTACAACAGTTTTAAGTCTATGGCAAAACTACATAACGACATATAAGCGTTTTAAGCAAATTATAAGACAAAGTAACGTTCTCAAAATTGGTATTATAACCAATAAAAAAACTGTAACAAAAACAATCAACGCCTCGTGTTTTCAAATGAAACGACCATTATTGCATTAGATCTTGAATCAAGAAAAAGCAGGAATTTCCTGCAGTTAAATGTAGCGGAAACAAGGCGAATGCTTAAATGCAATTCAGCATTCTTTATCTGAGTTTATTCTTGCTTCGTTAGTTCACCGTTGTTACAGTCCATTTCACTCTTCATTGTAGTTGACAAGTAATTGAAAACTGAGCATAGTTTGTTTGTAAGTGAAGGTGAACTGACTATACGAGTATTGCATCTTGTTGTACGGACAAAATTAATCATGAAAATTTTCATTCTTCTCATGTTTGATTAGCTTCAAATAGTGTGGCAATTATCTTTCAAACACCTTTACAACGATAGTTTTAAATTTTGTTACATTTCGTCAAAACACTTCCCCTCAAAAACGCCTCATCAAACGAACAAATTTCACAACATAAACATAACTAGTGTCTATTTTTGGAGGGCAATTTCGGTGATATCCTTTTTATGAGAAATTAGGTTTAAATTCACAGTAGCTCTTGTAGCTACGCGTCGCCTATGTTCTGTTTGACTTTTTTTTTGAACTGTGTGATGTAACAAGAATAAAATTATACTTAGAATGTATTTATTTTCTTGGTTATTTACATAATATAAATACATCATCTAAATTAGACTATTTGAATTCAAAATAGACAACGAAATCTTCTATCTGCCAGAGCTGAATCTTACAGGCTAACCTAATACAGTATAACACAACCTAGAGATAGCTAAACACATTACTGTGCAAGTAAA
>CM032065.1:13576582-13621828 GCA_018831715.1 Matsumurasca onukii
ATTGGTTGTTTTGTTTTTATATAAAGTTCTTCATAATTTGGTTGATAGTTCTTACCTACTAAGTCATATTCAATTCTATGTTCCTAGAAATAATTTACGCCCATCTTTATGTTTTTTTATTTCTCGATGTAACACAGTACAGCATTATAATTTGTCTTTGTATAGAGCTTTTGGGTTATTAAATTGGTATAAGAATGAAATTGATTTATTTAACTGTAACTTAAATTTACTATTAAATCAACTAAGGAGTGTTTTTCATTTCTAAAACTTAAACATTCATATTTTTTGTAATTTTCATAATTTATTTATTTTATGGTAGAAATTATATTATTTGTTTTCTTTGTTAACTTTAAGACTCACACAGTAATTTATATTTTTGCTTAATTCTGTTATAATATCTTTTTTTTTAGTTCTAGTACTGTAATATTAATTTAGTTATATTCTTAATCATGATTTTTCAAAATAGCTGTAATGGATATTTTCTGTAGCTATTGTATAAATAAATAAATTAATTAATTAACTTTTCACCTTAGATAAAATATAAGAAGTAATCATAAAGAAACCAGAAGTCTTTCATACTTACGTAGATAATAGTAATACTTAAAAATATGAATATCAAAATCCATTATAACACGAACTTCAAAAACTTTTAACTAAGGATATGTTTCATTTGAATATGTTTCATTTCATTTCATGTTTCATTTCATTTCATTTCAAATGTTTTTCCTACACGATGAAAAGGCCAAAACTTTTTATATTTTATCTATGAATAACTTATTGAAATCGTGACACTTTAATTGATTTAAATTAGTAAAACATGAGCTCTAATTTAGACAAAAGAAAGTATTCTTACAAGAATTAACAGTACTTAAAAATGGAGCAACTCGCAGTGAATACAAGAGTGAAAGGGCTAAAAGTATTTAATAACATACAAAACAAATAATTAAATTGTTTTTACTTAAACTAAATAATATTGTTATCGCTGTTTCATTGCACAATAGTATATTTCATCACTAGGTCCTAAAGTGACACTTTTTGACACGAGGTCAAGTTAAATGACCGAGGGTCAAAAAGATACTTTCAGGCCGAGTGATGAATTATATTTTGTCATGGTGCAAATAATAATGAGAAATAAATGCCATAAATTCATTAATATTATAAACAATAGAAATGTATTAATATTATAAACAATAATTTAAATAAATATTGTTTTGAGCTCAACAGTTTGAATCATAATGTTTTGAAGAAACAGCTGTTGCACTGATTTACGATACATCAGTGTTAAATTTCAAAACAATCAAAACATTATCGTTGAATTAGCTGATGTCCATGCCACAAAAAGATTATTAAAATAAAAACAATAATTTATTTACTTAGGTGTAAGTCAGCTGTTTACATTTGATTAGTGAAGTTGCGTTTATTTTGCTCCAAATAATGGTTTAATATATTGTTAAATTAATATTTGCGTTAATTCAGTTTATTTCCAGTTAAAATGATAGTTAAATAGTTTATTTTACTACTTTCATTTTGTTTTCACACCTTCTTTTGTTAATACGTTTTTCTCTTCTCAAAGAACTAACCCTTTTGTAGGTTAGGCTATGGATGTAAACAATGTCAACAATTCCACTACGGATCACTCCTATAGTTTGAAAAATACCACAGATAAAAAAATTAATGAAAATGTAATTGAAGAGGTTATATTTGATGAAGACGATGAAACCTCGTGGCAAACGCAAGCCAAAAAACAGAAACGACAAGTGACAAGTCAAGGAAATAGCAATAAATCTCGCAATGAACTTTCAGCAGACCAGTATAACCTTAAACTTCAAAATAGTTTTGAGGTCCTCAGTGATAACGGCATGGACACGATCAATGAAGAGCCTTCCAGGATACCTAAACCTCCTCCAATTTTTGTACCAGATGTAGCCCAGATCAAGAAAATGGTTACTTTTATTGAAGCCTTTCTGACCAAAGATGAGTATACTTATAGATGCTTAAGTCAAAACAAAATTAAAATAAATACTTACTCAGTTGATAATTACAGAAAACTTGTTAAGAAACTAACTGAATCTAATGTAACGTTCTACACATTTCAAATCAAACAAGAAAGGGCTTACCGAGTAGTACTAAAGAATATGCACTATTCCAATGACCCAAAAGACATAAAAGCTGCTATTGAAAGCTATGGTCACAAAGTTAGAATACTTCTAACAAAGACTCCAAATCAAAAAATCCGCTTTCAATATTTTTTGTCTTGAGCCGTCAACGAATAACAAAGATATATTTCAAATTATGTTGATCCTAAATGCCAAAATTGCTTTTGAACCACCTTACAAAGAAATGATGTGGTACAATGCAAAAGTGTCAGCGGTATGGTCACACGAAAACCTACTGTTGGTATCCCTACCGATGAGTAAAGTGTAGCCTAGAGCACGATACAGCTAGTTGTAAGAAGCCATTGAATGCCCCTCCTGAGTGTATACTGTGTGGTGGGGAACACCCTGCAAACTATAAAGGTTGCACAGTATACAAAGACTTAAAGAACAAATTATACCCTCCTTTGCAGCCTAAACAGAGCCCAATCGCCAACAATGATACGTCTACTCCACCCCCTGAACCACCTAAAACTCAACCTCCTGCACAACGCTCCACAGTGAGACAATCTTTGTCGTATGCTCAAGCTACCCAACAAAACAATCAAGACGACTCAAATTTGACCCAAACAATGAACAACTTTTTTGAAAGATTTGAAAAACTCATGACTCAACAAGCACAACAAATAACAACACTATTAACAACACTTATTAACTACTGTCATTTCAAAATTAAAATGAACCAGTTTTACAGAATTGCTCTCTGGAATGCTAACGGCGGCTAAATATAACCAAGAAATCAAACTTTTATTGCCTCTCATAAAATAGACATCATGCTTATAAGCCCTACTCATCGTTGCTACGACATAATATACAAATCATCCGGATAATACAGCTCATGGAGGTACTGCTATTTTAATAAGATCCAACATTAAACACTATGAATGCAACAAATATGAACAAGAACACATTCAAGCAACAAGTGTAGTAGTAGAAGATTGGTCTGGTCCTTTGACTATTTCTGCACTGTATTGTCCACCCAGACATAGTATTTCTGATCGACAATTTAATGATTTCTTCAGCTCATTGGGGCCTCGTTTTTTAGCTGGAGGGGACTACAACGCCAAAAATCCCATGTGGGGTTCCAGACTTGCCACTACACGAGGACGAAATTCACTTAGATGCATAAATAACAACAACTTGAGTTACATATCTACTGGGGAACCGACATACTGGCCAACGGACCTCAACAAAGTACCTGACCTTCTAGACTTCTTTGTTACCAAAGGTATTCCAGACAACTACTTGAACATTACCTCTTATTTATTTATTTATTTATTTATTTCCAACGGCAGCAATAATTACATTTGTACATATATAATAGCTTGTAAATTGTAAATTACACAATAATAAATATTACACAAAACAATGAAGATAATAATGAATAAATACTAAACCATCAATAAATTGAAAGTGAATAATAAATATAAATAATATATACATATATAATGCAAAATATTGGTAAATTGTAAATTACCCAAAATAAATATTACACAAAACGATGAAGATAATAATGAATAAATACTAAACCATCCAATAAATAGATCATGAATAATAAATATAAATAATATGTACATATAATGCAAAATATTGGTAAATTGTAAGTTACACAATAATAAATATTACACAAAACAATGAAGATAATAATGAATAAATACTAAACCATCCAATAAATAGATCATGAATAATAAATATAAATAATATGTACATATAATGCAAAATATTATTGTAAATTGTAAGTTACACAATAATAAATATTACACAAAACAATGAAGATAATAATGAATAAATACTAAACCATCCAATAAATAGATAATGAATAATAAATATAAATAATATATACATATAATGCAAAATATTGGTAAATTGTAAATTACACAATAATAAATATTACACAAAACAATGAAGATAATAATGAATAAATACTAAACCATCCAATAAATAGATAATGAATAATAAATATAAATAATATGTACATATAATGCAAAATATTGGTAAATTGTAAGTTACACAATAATAAATATTACACAAAACAATGAAGATAAAATGAATAAATACTAAACCATCCAATAAATAGATAATGAATAATAAATATAAATAATATATACATATAATGCAAAATATGTAGATATTCCTTGGATCTATCGTTAGACCACTCACCATTGGTTTTAACCATTAGTTCTTCAATAATACTTAGAGAGAATCCTCCAGCCCTTTCCAATAAGCGGACAGATTGGGAACTTTTCCGCCAAATCTTAAACTCCACCTTGAATTTGAAAGTTCCTTTGAAAACTAATGAAGAGGTAGACTCGGCTGTAGAAATATTCAACTCGGCTGTACAAAATTCGGCGGAAGTCTACTCCCCAACAACTAATAAACATGTTCTACACATCAATTATCTAGTACATATAAAGCAAAAAATAGCAGAGAAAAGACGTTTAAGAAGAATTTGGCAAAACTCAAGAAACCAATTAGATAAACGAAATTTGAACAGAGCTTCGCAAGAGTTAAAAACTTTGCTACAAGAAATTAGAGACGGATGGTTTCAAGAATTTACTTCTCAACTCTCCCCTACTAAAGCAACAAATTATTCTTTGTGGAAAGTTACAAAAGGTATGAAACAACAAAAAACTCCAATTCCTCCTATCCAAAAAAGAGATGGATCTTGGGCTAAAAGTCCGATCGAAAAAGCTGAAACCTTTGCAAGACACTTCTCTGAAGTGTTTAAACCTAATCAATTTGGTAGTCAAGCAATTAGTAACGAAATACAAGAACACCTGGACTCTCCATTACAAATGTCTTTACACCCTCGGGTAAAGTACACAATAACATAAGACAAGTCCTAATAAAGCTCCCGGATATGACCTAATAACTGGCAGAGTGCTGAAGGAACTCTCACAAAAGGAGTTGTCTTCTTAACCTTATTATTCAACGCAGTTTTAAGACTAGAATACTTTCCATCACAATGGAAGTTTGCTCAGCTCGTTGTGGTGGCTAAACCTGGCAGCACATCAAACCTCCTCATATAGACCAATAAGTCTTTTGCCGATTGTGTCAAAACGTTTGAAAAACTACTTTGAGTGGGCCACAACCATTAATAACTGAAGAAAATGTGATACCAAGTCATCAATTCGGGTTTAGGCAACAACACTCGACTATAGAACAAGTACATCGAGTGAGTGAAAAATTAGACAAGACCTAGAATGTAAAAGATATTGTTCCGCGGCTTTCTTGGATGTAAGCCAGGCATTTGACAAAGTGTGGTATCCCGGCCTGCTATTCAAAATCAAAAGAAATCTACCTCATTCCTATTACAACATTCTTAAGTCCTATTTGACAAACAGATCTTTTCAAATAAAGTTTCAAGATGTCCAATCTAATATACATAAAGTTGAAGCTGGAGTACCACAAGGAAGTGTCCTGGGCCCGGTGTTATATACACTGTTTACAGCAGACATTACCAAATATTACCATTGCCACTTTGTCTGATGACACAGCTTTGTTGGCCTCACATTCGGATTCAAACATAGCATCTCAAAACTTACAAACTAGTCTGAATGAAATATACGATTGGCTCAAAACATGGAAAATTAAAGTGAATGAATCAAAATCTGTTCAAGTAACATTTACCCTAAAATCAAACACCTGTCCTCCAGTCTACCTGAACAACGTTCAACTCTCTCAACGGAATGAAGTAAAGTACCTTGGAATTCATCTGGATAGACGACTAAATTGGCAGAAACCCATTTGGAACAAAAGAATGCAACTAAGTTTGAAATACAACAACATGAATTGGCTATTTAACAAGAAATCAAAATTATCTGTTGCTGTCATACAAAGTCATACTTAAACCTATCTGGACTTATGGCCTTCAACTGTGGGGAAGTGCGTCAACATCAAACATTAAAATTATTCAAAGATTCCAGTCAAAAGTACTGAGACAAGTATTACAAGCACCTTGGTATGTAAACAATCTGATAATCCACAACGATACAAAAATCCCAACAGTTCAAGAAGAAATTTCAAAATTTAAAAAATACCTAACCAAATTGAATGCTCATCCTAATTAGTTCGCTCTAAATTTACTAGACAACAGTAACAGTGTATACCGCCTTAGAAGAAAGAACATTTTAGATTTACAATATGGACATCAAAATTAACACTTTGTAAATATGTATATTGTCTAGCTGTAATTGTTTCTTTAGTGGAAGGTACAATTATTTCATGTTTTGTAATTCATCAAATTTACTTATTGTTAACTAAAACAGATTGTAAATCAAAATAAATGTTAATAAAAAATAAAAAAACTTAGGTGTAAAAGTGACACTTTAGCACTGTCAATACATGTGTCTAAAGCAGCTGTTTTCAGAGCAGAGTGACACAAATGCTGCATCAGCACCTCAATACAGTCTTTTGTAATGCTGACTCACCAGCATTGGTCACATGTCACTACTAAAATCATTACACTCATGCTGACACACAGTGTTACATTTCCCCAGACACGGCATCAGCACTTCACTATAAACTTGTCTGTTGCTAAAACACAATCTGATGTTGACGTGTCAGTCCTGATATTATCCTTGTCCTGAGGCAGTGTTAGATTTCCTCAGACACGGCATCAGAAAGTCACTATAGACTTGTCAGTTGCTGAGGCACATAAAATACTGACGTGTCAGTGCTGATATTAACCTCGTGCTGACGCAGTGTTACATTTTCTTAAACATGGCATCAGCACTTTACTGTAGACTTGATTGTTGCTAACACACATTTAATGCTGATGTGACGTGTCAGTTCTGATATTACCCTCGTGCTGACGCAGTGTTACATTTCTCAAGACACGGCATTATTAGTTCACTATAGACTTGTATGTTACTGACCCACATTTAATGCTGACGTCTTAGTTCTGATAGTAGTCTTAGTGCTTAACACTATTTCATTTCTCCAGACACGGCGTCAGCATTACTTTATAGACTTGTCTGTGGCTGACACACATTTAATGCTGACGTGACGTGCCAATTCTGATATTAACCTCGTGCTGATATTAGTCTCACACTTGCCCAGACACTGCATCAGCACTTCAATATAGACTTATCTGTTGCTGAGAAGGAGAAGAATCCAGTTTATTCCATCAAAATACTACGTAAATAAATACATAAATACATAACGGAACATTTTGCCACCAGGAACTAGTTGCAGGTGGAAAATACACACACACTAACAACAGATAACTGTCCAATCTTTTGTAAGGTTTGAATATTCGAAACTTTATTAACTCTCACATCAAGCAAACTAAAGATTATAATTGCGGGATGGTACTTTTACTCAACCATATCTTCAAAATAGTAATTTTTTATTGAATATGCTATAGAGATATGTGCGGCGTGTAAAGTTTTTTTGTGAATGTGTTTATCTCTAAATGACTATTAATAACCTTTAATAACCTGAAACAGCTATTGGAGCAAACTAATACAACACACTGTCCGTGAAGTATTTATCTACTGATAAGTATCACTGGGCTGATATATTAGAAGGACGTGGAGGCTCCTAGGTCCTGGGTACGCCACAATGATGTAATAAATTAACCCAAGCTGCTTAGTACTGGGCGCCTCCAGCCGTATTGTAATACATGTCCACCCTCACTACACAAGTTTTAGGCTTACTCTGGAAACAAATATGGATACGATGTTGAAGTTGTATCCAAGTGAAGCTAGTTCTAGCATGACATATTCCTTCTACAACTTCTATTGAACAGTATACTTTTCACTTAAGTATCTTCTTAGGGAATCATTTGTGTTGAATTGTACTAAATATTTTTTTAGGCGTACTTAAAAGACCTTTTAGTTTAAACCCATGTTTTTATATTCATTACAATGCATTTAAGTTTTGATAACAGAACAATTAACATGGTTTGGTTCCTGTAAACATTCTAAAAGCTTAATAGAAGTTGTTTATTTCTAGATATTTTGCTTTAAAAACATCACTGTTAGACAACAACGTATAATAGTATAATATGAAAGTCTTCATAAAAGATTGTTGGTGAGATAACCTATGAAGACAATATAGATTTTATATTGACCCTGCTCCCAGAGGCAGGGCTGAACCAGAAGTTCTCATTCACCTATTAACCAGTTATAGTCTAAGGTTAATAGTAATTAATGTCTGAGGCCTTTCAAATGCATTGACATTTATTGCCAAAAACACTCAGCAGCTGAAGGAAAAACTACAAACATCTACTATGGAAATTAACTTTATTACTTGAAACCTTTAGAAAACGAAAAGAAAATAGTTTCCGTTAATATCAAATAGGTAAAATCTTGAAGATGTGTAAAATCCACCGATACTTCGCGAACATTTCCAAAGCTTCTCAAACATTAAGAGCAAGTTCTAGCTGAAAGTGAGCGCGAGTCTTAAAAATTCATTCCTTTCACCACTTCCCAGCAGATATTCTCTTTGAGCCAGGGTTCTCTTTTTAACTATTCTCTTAATATTATTAGCCAACTTGATCTGATTGGTCTTTAACAATGTGTTCGTAGTTACCACGATGCACTTTGACAATATCTTAAAAAGAATTTAAATGGGATTCTGTCAAAACACACATAGCCACAAGCGCTACTGTAAATCCTTGCGAATTTCCACTAACGTGAATTAAAAGGTTTTTATTTATCTTTTTTAATTAGACAAAACTATGTTATAAATACAGTATTAGTAATTTTGTACTTATTATTTTTTAAGTTTAGTCGTATTTACTCTATGGATCGGTTTGAATTTGATTAAATGTACGTATTTAGTAATGCTTACATTTCTAGATAAACAAACTACTGTTTTAGTTTTATTTTGTTTTCAAATTAGAAATTTGTTTACTTTTTGTATCCTAGGAAGCCTAGACCAGTAAGTTATATAGCAGCTACATTAAATTAATTATTAGCTATAAATATACGGTAATTAATTTCTACCCAGTGTTATACAAAATGAATAAATTCTGCCTTAATAATAAAATTAAAATAACTTTTAAAACGTAAGCACTACAGCAATGGGAGTTGTTTTGATCGATTAAGCGGGTATAATCTATTGTACAGTGTGAACTGAGTATTCATTCATGTTATTCCTACAATTTAATAAACAACACTTTGATTGGTCACCATTTTAAAATGGCTGATCCGATCTAGCCGGTGAACGAACATAACCTAGAGATTTACAAAGGATAGATTTGTAGCAAACTTTATCACAATCGGATCAATATTGCGATCTGTAGAGAACAGGGGTATAATGTTTTGCCATTTTAATAAGAAAATGTTGGGAAGCAAAAAACAAATCGCACCTTTGTACGACGTGTTTTCTCTTTGGAGGGAGAAATGAGTAGCTCTATTTCCTCTGGAAATTCGCTAATAAACAACGTGACAAATTTACAGATCAAAAATATAATAAATGAATCGGAGCTATCAAATGCTTATAACATAACCAGGAGGACCCCACCAACTCATCCGCTTTGCTCCCTCCA
Organism: Matsumurasca onukii; assembly: GCA_018831715.1. Classification (NCBI taxonomy): domain Eukaryota; kingdom Metazoa; phylum Arthropoda; class Insecta; order Hemiptera; family Cicadellidae; genus Matsumurasca; species Matsumurasca onukii. The sequence continues at coordinate 13,586,234 of CM032065.1, forward strand.
CGTCTGTCCCTTCACGCTGTTCACTTACAATTCTCGAAACATCATTTTCAAACTCCTCTTTGGTATCTCCTCTATGCTACTTTTCCTGTATTATAAGTTTTGTTGGACTAACATTGCTTAAATCCCTACTATGTCAAATGCTTTTATGACACTTGCGGCTATTTTTTATTTAGTCGAGCTTTTCAACGAATTCGAAAGATGAGGTTTAAACAATTGAGATTAAATACCTGAAATACGAGTTTTGTCTTTGTACGTCCCTAAAAGAAAAGGATTTTTGCAAATAGCCTATCTTTAGGCTTTTACTTGGTAGCCCTATCTCTAGGTTATACACTAACATACAGCTTATGTTTTAGAACCTGATTTGAAAGTAAAACAAGTTTTGATCCAAAAGAATTCGCTAGGAGAGATAATTGTTGGTAATACATGTGAAAGGGCGTAATTCCCTTGATGATACACGCCACATATATGTTGTGTATTACGAGTAGGCCTATATTGGGTTTGCAAACTCCTAATCTGCTTAGTGCGTAGTGTTACGACTAACATTGTGTGTGATTTGTTTCATTTCAACTTAGGTTTATTCATTTGTTTCATAATTTCACTGGCCAGGTAAGTTTTGTACTGTAGATCACAAGCTAGATAAAAGGTACGTAGTTTATTGATTGTTTAGGTGATTTAAATTGTTCGAGCTGAGAAAATACTCACTTATGTTTGCTAAGTTTCTACCAAATAACCCTCAAAGTGACCGAAAAGGTATAAATACTAATTTTGTACGTAATGTACACACCCTTAATAAATGGTTCTTTACGTCAAAAGAAAAAGTCAACCCATCCACACCTGTAACCTGTAATTAACAAAGTTCCCTGATAACCTAATATTTATCATTGATCCCTTTTAAATCAGTATACGTTTAATATTAAAGAAGTATTTCGGAGCCTATCATGTTTTATAAAATCAATAGTACTTGGTATAATACAGGTCAAAGTATGGGTCCAGAATTATATAGTAGAATTTATATATATAGTAGTTAAATTTGTTACAGTAATATTAGAAAATAGTTAAGTTAAGTTGTAAATTTTGTGAAATTGTTCAGTACATATATGTTTTACGAATGTATTATATACTGTATTGTTGTATTGTGAAGAAACAATAAATTCATTCATTCATTCATTCATTCATTCAGAATAAGGTAAAGGTAAAAAAACTGTTTTCTCTCCTACGAAAGTTTATTTTTACACCGATGCTCACATTTAACATAAAATTACATAAAACTGCTCACCGTCCACTTTTGGTTTTGCGTATTACTTTTGACTTTGTTACTAAATACAAATAACAGGAACCCGTCAACGTATATAAGAAAACTCCCAGCGGCAGCTAGCAACAAAACAATATTTCTTGCCAAATTTTCAAATATTTTCTTACCCAATTTCTCTTAAATCATATCTTTGATATACATAAAACTTTCATATTTTACCACCTTTACAATCTAATTAAAGTAATTAAGGTGAAGGCAAAGTACTTTCACAACTGACAGGAGGTTGTCAGACGCAGTACACACGTATCTTCTTCCTAACTGACGCTCTATCTTGTTGCTTTTGACATCCAAACCTGACAACACGTGTTGTTAAATTGAAGCTTCCTTACTACTTAAACAACAGAAATGGTAATTAAGTAAAGACCACTTTCAAATTAAGTAGCATACATTTGACGGTTGAATTTGTGGGTAGTTTTTGTCATAACCCTGAATCCGGGTACAAATACCTGTGAATTTGAGCAATTTTCATATATTTATACATATAGGAAAATACTAAAACTGAAAAAAAAAAGGTAAAGTCTAAAACTATAAAACATTATATATTTTGGTTTGAACCGTCTTCAGTAAAATACATAGCATAAACGAACAAACAATAGACTAATAGTTGAGGTGTTAACTAAAAAATTTTATTTTGTAAAATAATATAAAATGTATTTTACTGAAGACGGTTCAAACCGAAATATATAATGTTTTATAGTTTTTAACTTTACCTTTTTTCTTTCAGTTTTAGTGTGTCAGCCTACTGGCTTTGTTTAATTTTTTATATATAGGAAAATATATACAGTTTTGCCATTTTACAGTCGAACTGGATTTGCTGGTTTCAATAGGACTTCTGAAGAACTGGCTGCCAACTTTTGATAATTTTATGCTGTCTTCTTTGTTAAAGTTGTCTTCATGTTTGATTATTTCTATAGTTTCTCTTTTTTTTTCTCGGATAATAGGGTGAAATTTCCGCCAAAATAATCAAACATGAAGACAACTTTAACAGGACAGCAAAATTATCAAAAGTTAACCCTCTTCAGAAGTCCTAAAACCAGCCAATTCTGTTCGAAAACGAGAAACAAGCTCCGCCCACCTCGGCCAATCAGGTGACGCCCCCCCCCCACACCTCCGCTAGGGGATATAAGAAGACGACACGGCAGGTCAATCCAGTCTCAGCCACTCAACCAGCTACTGAGGATGACTCTTCAAAGCGAGGTCGAAACGTTTAGCAGTATTTGTATTTCAACTGTGACGTGGTGAAAACCGGAAGCCTTAGATATTAATGATGACACCGGCCCCGAAAGCTTAAGAGTTAGGAGAAATAAATATCTCTATTTCTAAAGAAAATTCACTAATAAAACAAAACTTTATTTATTTTATTTTAAAGTCAGAAAACAGTTATGGAAATTGTGTTGACTAGTATGAAATGAAATGATTATGATTTATTAGTATGGAATGGATGAGTAAGTAACAAACAGTGACAAATTAATGAAGCCACTGGTAAAAATAATATGTACCATATAAAAAGCTGTGTAACAACAATCCCTATACATTATTGTAACTACGAAAAAAACCGATACAAACCCCCAACAAAAGTATTTAATTTATATATTGATGATAAATTAACAACATACAATTATACCTTTGTGTATGCTATATAAATTCTCCTACTGAGTAAGGAGCCAATTGCAATAAATGTTTTCTTATTTCTTTTTGAATCAAAACAAAAATATTTGGTTTATTTTTTCTATCAAGGATACAAACCTACTTTATTAGCATGTAAATTATAACCGCTGTCATGTTGGGTTACATAAAAGAGATGTTCCAACCGGTTGCTGCTAAGGAATAATACATTCTGAAAATACATTAAAAAATCTGAGAGGGTTCAGAACTTTAATAATCTGGTGGTTTGTTATCACAAAACACAAAATGGCGCATGAAACTAACCGGATATAAAAGCAATAAGGTCCACCAGGCAACAAAGTCAGAGCGTTTGACTGATTCCAATACACGGTGGCTCTTCAAATGCCTTTAGTTCTAAAGCATCGTTTGTAAAACGAGTTTTGCTTGAAACTTTTTGTCGCTTTACGGGTCAGATTGGTTTTGTGAACAATTTATGTTAGGTATGTTAGGAATTTGTTGTAGGAATATGTTAGGTAGGTATGTTTAGGGTTTAAAACCTGCATATTCAGACCATGTTTGTCTAAGATAATCTTCTCAACCCTCACAGGTAAAATTACTCTAAAATTTACAACTGATGAAGTAATGTAATGCACAGTTAAGTGTTAGTGTATACAGGGTGTCACAAATATGTGTAGCGCGCTATGCGGAACCGGATTTTACATACACAAGTAAGTCAAAAATGCTGAGTATTATTATTTTTTTTATTTCGGCTTAGTTTAGCCGTAATCCGCCATTTGTTAATTTTTAAAATAACGAATAGTCATAAACCTTTTGATATATTTTTGTGAAACGTGGTATAAACCTTAATTGTGTTCCTTATATCATTTTCCAAAAATATGTTTATCTAACTTATCAAATTTTTAAATAGTGACCATTTCAAATTTTAAATTCTTATGAAATCAAATTGGAATTTGACTTTGAAATATTTTAATGACCGCCATTTTGAAACTGGATAAGTTAGATGAAAAACATGTTTGAACAATGTTATTAGTAAAAAAATAAAGTATATACCAAGTTTCACAACAATATCTCAAAACGTTTTAAATCATTCCATATTTTCAAAAATTAACAAAATATCAGATTACGGCTAAATTAAGCCGAAATAAAAAAAATGTATTCGGCATTTTCGACTTACTTTTGTACGTAGACTCTGGTTCTGCATAGTGCGCTACAAGTTTTTGACACTCTGTATATTGTGTATTAAGCATTTTCCTGAGACGACTATAAACATAACAATGAAATACTCGTACATTATTTGTTAATTGTTAAAATACATTTAAACTTTTTGACACTTTAACGTCTTTTTGAACACGTGTTGTACGTTGATCACAATTGCACTCAGGTTGAGTGTGTTGCCGCTAGGGGCGCTGAAAGATTTCATTAATATTCATCCGGAAGCAAACATTACCAGAAGATACTTCACTCAGTTAGCTAACTTAATAGCAAACCTTTTTCCATACAAAATATTTGCACCATAGTTTTGCTTATTTTGTTTTTATAATGGGGACAGTAATTTACACGACAAACTGTTTTAAAACTTTAGAAATATTGAGCTGGTATGGTTGTTACTAGACTAGTTTGTGTTTAAAATATCAACAACTATTTAAACAAGAACTATTTTTACTGGCCACCTACTTTCAAATATTGAAATATTCCTTTAAAATATAAATGTATAAGATTTTTTCTAAACGGAGTTTTTCAGTTGTATTCAAATGTATGGCTCAGCCAAGTAATAATGTATCATAAATAAAAGCTAAGAAAGTGCATTGTTTAAATTATTATGTGATAAAACAATTGTTCCGTATTTTGAAATGTATTGCTTAAACATTAAATGTTAGGTGAGATGAATAATTTTTGCCAATTTCAGTACTTCAGTCAAATAACTAAACTTGCTTTCACCGTAAATGTAAGCGACCCTACTCGAGTATCAGACTCACTTAAAGTAGACTCGGGAAACATGTAAATATTCACTCCATCACTCTTGACTGGATAACAAGCAACAGTGAATAAAACATAGAGAATATGAATATGAGATCACGACACGAGACATCGTTACAGTAATACTCCAGCAGTCTAACGTGACTAGCAAAGTATGTAATATCTAGTTCAATTGTTGTGACAATTTTGCATTAATTAAACAATCGGTTTTAATTTGAATTTTAAATATAAAAGATAACTTGTCCTTTTTTAGAAATACATTAAGAGTAACTTAACACTATTCATAGAAATTCAACTTTATGCAATACAAGAGCATATTGTTCGTCGTAAAACGTATAAAGAATCAATATCTTCGCATATATAATAATATTCATAAATATTACTAAATAAATTTGAAGACAAAAATATTATTGTTATTTAGTAATATGTTATTATATTATATTTATTTAGTAATAAATTAGCTATTTAGCATTTATACAAATTAAGATCCCTAATATTCATAAATACATATACATGTTTCTTTTTAAATCAAAATCCGTATGTGATAACCACGAATTTATCATGTCTTGTAAGGTACACAATAGAGTTATCTACCTTGATCTACCTCTGACCTCAATCTTTACCTAGCGCTACCAAATTGCCACTTGCGCAAGACGGTCAATGATGACTGCGCTGGGATTAAATCAACACTACCTAACTACTGGCTATCTGGAGCGTCCTTTGCTAACCAGCTATGGGTTGAAAATAAGAATATAATTAATTAACTATTTATAAATTTTATAATTCCGTCGTTATTAAAATGAAAGAGCTTGAACGTTGTGTTTTAAAACAACATTTATAAAGGGTTAAGTTCATAAAAAAAGACCCTTGCCTAATGAACTATGTTCAGTTGTTATTACTTTGAACTAACCAACGAACAACGGAAACGGCAAAGTATTTTGTCATTTTTGTGTGACTGTAAACACAATGTGAGTGTAAATACTCGAGGGTGTAGAGATAACACGGCTATTGCTGAGTAAGCCAGATCTTATTGTGTGAAGACTGTCTTCTATAAACCCAGTAAAGTGAGAACTGCTGCTCTACTCTCTCAGTAAAAAGCTGAACACAATTTATTCAATTCTAGACAAACTGGGTGTTCCTAAAAGTAAAATAAAATAAACAGTTTATTGCAGAAATATATACATTATACATGCTATGCAATCGTCATATTTATAGGTTGAACAACAATTTTCCTTGCATTCTGACATCGAGGTCCCATTCAAACATACATTTTGTTCATTCGCTCTCTCTCATTCATTCAAATTGTTCAACTCTAGCCCTCCTATTGTACGTCGTTAGGTTCTGCAGTCTCCCAGTTATGTGCCATAAACTCGTCTATACTGTTAAATGCCTTTGTGCGCAAGATTTGTTTTATACGAGCTTTAAACGCCTTTGGCATTTGCGCACTTTTAATCGAATTTGGCAACCGGTTGACTAGTTGAACTCCTGCCTGAGAAGGCAAACGTTCATGAACTATCGTTCTGTGACTCCCAGTTCGATAGTTCTCCCTGCCTTTTGTTTCATAAGAGTGAATGTCACTTCATCTTATGGGGTCACATTTATATTTGAAAAGAAGACAAGTTTGAATAATGTAGAGGCAAGGTAAAGTCAACAATTTCAAATTGTGGAAAGTTGGCCTGCACGACTCTCTTCTTTGAAGTTTTGCGATTGTCCGAAAGGCTTTATTTTTGGAGAAAAGCTCTGGAAAATTGCGTTTTTGAACAACCACCCCACAACTCTAATCCGTAAGACAGGTGTGGGTAGATTACTCCGTGATACACCGTCATCAGTACCTGAATTGTACAGTACTAGGATAGCTGCCTCAAAACACAAACGCCCGAGGCTAATTTTAAACAGACACATGTCAAATTTTAAACAGTCTACATGACAATCCCAAGTCAACCCTCAATTTATTTATTTAGTGCCCGACAGCGAACCCTTACCGGTACAAGAGTTTACGTCAGTTTTCGTGTAAGGTTGCGATTTCACATCAATAACAGTTATATTTATAACTGTCGTGCTAGCAGCCGTAGCAAACAAAACTAAACTGCAATATTGTTAGACAAAACATAGCACCCTTTATATTATTTTATTTGGTTTAATTTTGCTGCGACCGGTTTCGGATCTTGTCCATTTTCCTAGCAGTCTTACAAAAAAATTGAAATATAAATATTTACATATTTTCTACAACAAAGATAGTCATCTGTATGCTAAACAACCTATGAACAGTTGGAAGTTAGAGTAATAAATGTTATAAAACCTATATATATATATATATATATGTATAACAACTACACAATGATTATTAAGTCTTGATGCTGTGGATTTTGTCAAAAATTGGATTTCTTGTGGTAATGTGCGACGTATTTAGTATTTTCCCTGGGTTCTCCTTATTGTGGATATAAATGTGCAGATCCTCCTTGCAGTTCAATATTTGACCTTTTCTTTCTATTTCTAAAATGTTCAAATTGTCTTCCAATCCTTTATATTGGTGATTTGTATTCAAAATGTGTTCTGCAAAATTGGATTTCATGGAAGTTATTATTTGATTTGATGGCCTGTATATGTTCTCTAAATAGCCGGAAACTTCTTCCGGTTTGGCCAATGTAAAGTTGTCGCAATCTGAACATGTTAATTTGTAAACTCCTGATTGGTCGTATTGATTAATTTGTGGTTCTGTTGGATCTGTTGTTTATCATTCGAAATGCGTTGTTTTGAGTTCTATAACTTAGTCGGAATTTCGAATTTATAAAAGTTCTTCTAACAGCTCCATCAATGACTTTATTGTAACTTGATTGTGTGTGATAAAGTATTTAAATAGTCTAAAACAAGATACCTTCGTCTATACTTCCCTGAAATAAACAAATTACATCGTCAACATATCTATACCAATAAACAATGTTATTTTGAAGGGGTTGTTCGGATTCATGGTAATTAGTAAGTGTAAATCAATATCTACAGGAGAACAATACAAGTTAAAAATGACAAATCCAAAAGCTCCAATAATGAGAGGACAACCCAAAACACACAAGGAAAATATCCCTATTCGACCAGTAGTGAATTTCAAAAATTCTCCTTCGTACAATGTTTGTAAGTATTTAAATAATAAAATCAAAAATAGTTTGGATTGGAAAACTACAGCCTTCGCAGTAGTCAAGATTTAATTAGTCAAATCAAAGATATTTCCATACCGATTAATTCGATGTTTATATCTTTTGATGTAAGTAATATGTACTCTAACATCCCTCTTGTTCAAACTATGAATATTCTTGAAACAGAATTAAACAAAGATGTTAATTTAACAACACAGGCAGTACGAGACTTGATGAATTTAACTATCAATGCAACAAACCAAAACTACTTCGAATTCAATGGATCCTTCTGGAAACAAAAAGATGGGCTCGCCATGGGATCTCCACTGTCTGGGCTGCTTGCGAACATTTTTATGCACGATCTTGAAGAAAATCAAATAATGAATCCGAACAACCCCTTTCAAAATAACATTGTTTATTGGTATAGATATGTTGACGATGTAATTTGTTTATTTCAGGGAAGTATAGACGAAGGTATCTTGTTTTTAGACTATTTAAATACTTTATCACACACAATCAAGTTACAATAAAGTCATTGATGGAGCTGTTAGAAGAACTTTTATAAATTCGAAATTCCGACTAAGTTATAGAACTCAAAACAACGCATTTCGAATGATAAACAACAGATCCAACAAGAATCCTAAGCAAATTAATCAATACGACCAATCAGGAGTTTACAAATTAACATGTTCAGATTGCGACAACTTTTACATTGGCCAAACCGGAAGAAGTTTCCGGGCAATATTTAGAGAACATATACAGGCCATCAAATCAAATAATACTTCTGTGAAATCCAATTTTGCAGAACATATTTGAATACAAATCACCAATATAAAGGATTGGAAGACAATTTGAACATTTTAGAAATAGAAAGAAAAGGTCAAATATTGAACTGCAAGGAGGATCTGCACATTTATATCCACAATAAGGAGAACCCAGGGAAAATACTAAATACGTCGCACATTACCACAAGAAATCCAATTTTTGACAAAATCCACAGCATCAAGACTTAATAATCATTGTGTAGTTGTTATACATATATATATATATAGGTTTTATAACATTTATTACTCTAACTTCCAACTGTTCATAGGTTGTTTAGCATACAGATGACTATGTTTGTTGTAGAAAATATGTAAATATTTATATTTCAATTTTTTTGTAAGACTGCTAGGAAAATGGACAAGATCCGAAACCGGTCGCAGCAAAATTAAACCAAATAAAATAATATAAAGGGTGCTATGTTTTGTCTAACAATATTATAATTAAGAAAGTATCCCTGTTTTGTGATTCTCATTCACATATTAAAACTAAACTGATAATAGAGAGACAAAACACTGCGATAAAATCAAATAGCTTTAAGGCAATGTAAAATAATGGACTTACCAGTTACTTGCATTATATGACAAAAAGATTATTCTGCACACTTTCATCTGTAAGTCTACAAACAAGTTACTGTATTCAAATGAGATAAAGTTCTATAACATATGAGGGGTTAAAGTGACAATTCGCAGTGTTAAAAGTAATTTCGTTGCCAATTGTTCGATTTTAGCTTTATAAATACGAGATGTATTTCAAAAACGTAATTGGAAGGACAATTTGAAATATCCTTGCTTGAAAATGTAAAAGAAAACGGCAGTTCAAGAGCTTTATAAAGAAACCTATATTGAAGATACTGCAAAACTATAACGATCTAGTGGCTTTCGAGCCCATTGCTTCAGCATCCTCTCTGTTATTAGTACCAATTATAAAGAAGTCTATCCTTACCTTTACATTAGACTGAAAATTAGTCCAAGGAGATTTGTATTCCCTATATCCTTGTAAATTTGACAGTGAATGCAGCAGTCAAACTTCTACTATGTAAGCTTTCACTGAAGAACTGTTCTAAGTGGATATTGGAGTGGAGAACATTGAACATTGACAGGATATTGTTATCATGCGAAGATAAGTTGGAAAAATCCACTATAATGCGTAAAGCACAGATATTTTAACTGTGACTCGTAGCGTGGTCCTGTAATCCAGCTTCATGGAGGTCAGGTTTTGAGGATGATATAGGTCTAAAGTGGCTCAGATAGTCTTAGTGATCATCTGATGATACCCGCATCAACTCCCACCATCTTTTAGACATATCACACCATCACCTGCGTAATTTGGAAGTCACGTTAAGCCGTTGGTTCTTGTATTTACATTGGTCATTGGGCTATTAATTAATGACCCATTCTACAGAAGAGTCGGCCTTAGTTCGTAACAAGACTACACCTCATAACTCATTACTACCACTCATCACACTCATCCTTCACCACATATTTGCCTTATAATACCCTCATGAGAGTGGTCGGCATCTCAAATAGTGATTATGTGATGATATATATTTTAGTGTGCTTAAGGGGTATAAGGTGTTTTCTAAAGGAATGCCGAAAACAATATAGTCAGTAGTTTTATTGTTTGTGTGTTTGTGTAGTTTCTTAAATGTTATCTAGAGGGGTGTTAAGGTTTGATTAAATTTTGAACACTTTCTATAAAACCCTTTTCACGCTCGCTTTCAGCAAACTATCAACTGGCATGAATGATTAGAAACCCAATGAAAGTATTGTTAGAAGAAAACATTTAATAACTTTAAATTTGACCTTTTTTAGTTTTACTGGTGTATTTCTGTATTACAATGTCAGACCGTTAAGTAAAAACCTGTAATATTTTTCTTCAGTTTATCAAACTTTGAAAGAATAGGCCTACATTGCTAAAATAAAAATAGTCATCAGTTGCAAATTTATTTAGAAATAAATCACTTAAAAATAAATTTAATAAGGTTTTGAAGCTATTTTCACCGGAAACAGCCAATGTGTGAAGAGACAACTCTTATTGTGCGGAAACTGTGTGGAAACTGGAAACAGGATTTGGACACTTCCATCCAAGCTTATTGACATAATCCCTTCATTGTCTCAATGTCTCAGTTCCTTTAAAAGAACACACTTTTATTTATCTCTATCGTCCGAAGCATTTACTTAGTAGGTCTTCCTTACTCAACGTGTATGAAAGACCTAAAACTGTTTTTGACTTTTGAAGTTCAAATATTTTTAATTGCGTTTGATATGTTTGCCACTCGTGTTCCGAAAGTGTTTTTAAACAAAATATCCACACATAACTGGTATTTGAGAGTGAGGTTTTATACAAAGTTTAACTTTCATCAATTTTCAAACAATTAACGATTTAAAGGAACCTGAACGGCGATGCTGTGTATATTTCCCGTATTTTGCGTAGACGACCGTTTTAGAGTACCAACTCAAGTACGTATTACAAATGGTGAATACAGGAAGCACAAAGTATAGGTAAAAACGTCGTTCATTTTTATTAGATAGGCTTTTTCCTCTGTTCCATCTCAACTCGGTTTAGCCGATTAGTGGAATAATTGTAATAATTTATTGACAATTATTAAGTAAGAAAAACGCTTAAGAAAACCACATTAAGTGAAAAGAATGGCCAATATAGTACTGAGAATACTCATATTTGTACTACTTTAAACGTTAAAATATTTTTAGAACTATTAAAACTATTTAAAGAATGCCCAAACACATGTAAAAACAGTGAAGTTAGATAGCAAAACAAAAGTAACAACATCGATGTACTGTGAAATTGACATATAAACCATTTACGAAGAAGCTTTCTAAAGAATCGTTAAGACTCGATACAAACTAATCATCTACAGATTAGTAAACTCATAAGGAAACAATATAAATGTAAATGCCACTTACAAACTGCTGATTGTAAAGGTTCAATCACTCAGGAAGAAGAAGAAGAGGCTGAAGGTAGATTTACATGACAAAGCATTGAATCAAGCTCTACTTTGAACATCTTATTGCAGATTCTCAGCGCTGCATCAGTTTAAAACTTGACTCATAAGCGGGTTCTTTGTCCGTTGATATTGAAGAGTTGGCTACTGGGTGGATTTACATTTTGAGGAAACTGCCTTCATCTTAGATTTCTTGAAAGGATTTTGAGTATTTGAAAAGAGAACTAGTTTATAACTCTAAAAGTACCATCTTTCGAGCTCTATTTTGCAACAATTTGACCTACTAAGACATTTCCGGTCTTTAATTGACTTGTTTCTTGCTCAATGTATTCCTTAAAACAACTATTCTTCGGCTTCCACACACAATTTCAAGGAACCGTTATTGGAAGGTTGAGCCGTATATCAAAAGTGTTAAAACAGAACATTTATTCAGAAAATTGTTCAACCCTTTAATGCAATCTAAAACAAAACGCTACCATCAAAGGCACTTGTACGTACCTTCCAAAATTACGTAATTTGTATAAACTTGTTACTCGGGTCAAATCTTATCGAGGTTAAGTTATTCTAGAATAGACAATTTTCTATAAACCATGTTCAACACGACATGTTGTATAATGTAAAACAAAACCTCGACGTGCGCCACCGGTGATACACTCCATTGGTTTCTATATATAGTTTAAGTACATTCAGGCTTTATCGTGAATTAAATATTGTAGATTGTTACCTATAAAGGCTTTATACATACTGTGTACGTGATAAAATAAAAACTTCCTTACCGGCTTCAAACTATGTAAGCTAACACCTATGTAACAAAGGATTCAACCTACGAACATATAAACAAAACAAACAAATATATAAAAGACCTTTATATACCACGGAGTTTCTCAACTTAAATAATCTGTTGGCAATTGTTATCACAAAACACATAAATAGCTGCGCATGAAACTAACCGGATATAAAAAGGATTGAGGTCCACCAGCAACCAAAGTCAGAGCGTTTGACTGATTCCAATTTCACGCTTGAATGGCTTTTCAAATGCCTTTAGTTCTAAAGCGTCGTTTGTAAAACGAGTTTTGTTTGAAACCGTTTATTTCTTTACGGGTCAGTTATTGGTTTTGTGAACGATTTATTATAGATATGAAATAAAATATAGTTATTACTATTATTATATCAAACATTGCATTTAGTAGAGCTTTAACAGTACCACAGTTTTACATTTGTCTCTAAAAAAGGCGTTTCTAGCGTTATTAAGCAATTGCACTTATATTTTGTATTAAAAATTTAACCAAGACACCGTTTTAAAACTGTGAATCTCAAAACAGTGAAAAAACGTATAACTTCGTTCCGCAGCTGTGCACATTGCAAAACATTATACAAATTCAAATCAAAAGTCATAGTTTTTATGCCAAATGCCAAATTTCTTTCATGAAACTTCTTTTTAAAATAGCGATTTAAAGTACCCATTTCAATCAAATAATCCTTTGGTAGACAGAACTGAAAGGGCTGTTGTTGGAGGCGCTGTGTTTAGTGTTTGTTTACGCTTGACCTGTTTATTTATTTTCCTGCAACCTTTGATGAGAGTATTGAGGAAGCTGGAGGATTTACACAAAGCGTATTTTGAGCAAAGAGACCAGCGAGTCGTATACAGCATAAAAACAACATAGAACCAGTTGAATGTAGCTTTTTCTTTCAGGCAAATATATTATATAACGATAGTTTTAACTGTTTTGTATTACAACTATACGCCGAGAAATTAATACATTTTCACAATGGAATCGTAGCATTATAAATTGTAACTGTGAAGGTGGGTTTAACGTCATATGTTTTGAATACTGATCACTTATCTGCCTATGTCCAAGGCTGATTGGGAAGGTTGCGGTCTCCGGTTTCAAGGATACGTGGTTCGATTTCAAACGCGGGCTGGTTTGAGAACCATTACCCGAAAAGAACTCTATTTGTAGATAGTAAAAAGTTACTTCGATGAACCGTTGCTTTACTAAACAATGTATATAGAATTTACAAACCATGGGGTTTGCCAAAATGATCTACCAAAAATAATTACGTATAAGCAGTAAAAACATGCCGGTGGAAAAGAAATAATAAGACATGTTGTTATTTACGTTATTAAAGGTCGCAATAATAGCAACCACATATTCCAATATGTACCGTTCACTCAATTTCATCAAATCAAGAGTATTGGTCACGTAACACAAACTGTGTGCTTCACAGACTTCTTTTGATTATACCTTCATTTTAACCCTGCAGTTTTTTACTCTAGAGACAAACAAACATTTGAACTCACAGATTCCTATTGCCTGCGGAGCTTAAATCAAGAGTACTGGTCACGTTACACAAACTGTGCGCTTCACTGACCTCTGTTGATTAGACCTTCATTTGCACCCTGCAGTCTTCTACTCTAGAGACAAACACACACTTGAACTCACAGTTTCCTATCGACTGCGGAGCTTAAATCAAGAGTACTCGTCACGTTACACAAACTGTGCGCTTTTCTGACCTCTGTTGATTAGACCTTCATTTGCACCCTGCAGTCTTCTACTCTAGAGACAAACACTTGAACTCACAGTTTCCTATTGCCTGGGCTTAAATCAAGAGTACTGGTCACGTTACACAAACTGTGCGCTTCACTGACCTCTGTTGATTAGACCTTCATTTGCACCCTGCAGTCTTCTACTCTAGAGACACACACACACTTGAACTCACAGTTTCCTATCGACTGCGGAGCTTAAATCAAAGTACTGGTCACGTTACACAAACTGTGCGCTTCACTGTCTGTTGATTAGACCTTCATTTGCATCCTGCAGTCTTCTACTCCAGAGACAAAAACATTTGAACTCACATATTTCTATTGACTGTGGACTTCAAAGCAAGAGTTGCTGGTCACGTTACACAAACTGTGTGCTTCACAGACTTCTGTTGATTAGACCTTCATTTGCACCCTGCAGTCTTCTACTCTAGAGACAAACAAACATTTGAACTCACAGTTTCCTTGACTGCGGACTTCAAATCAAGAGTTGCTGGTCACATAACACAAACTGCGCGCTTCACAGACTTCTGTTGAATAAACCTTCATTTGAACCCTGCAGTCCTCTACTCTAGAGACAAAATAATACACTTGAACTCACACTTTCCTATTGACTGCGGACTTCAAATCAAGAGTTGCTGGTCACATAACACAAACTGCGCGCTTCACAGACTTCTGTTGAATAAACCTTCATTTGAACCCTGCAGTCCTCTACTCTAGAGACAAATACACACTTGAACTCACACTTTCCTATTGACTGCGGAGCTCAAATCAAGAGTTGCAGGTCACGTAACACAAACTGTGCGCTTCACTGACCACTGTCGATTAAACCTTCATTTGCACCCTGCAGACTTTTACTCTAGAGACAAACACACACTTGAACTTACAGTTTCCTATTGACTGCGGAGTTCAAATCAAGAGTACTGGTCACGTAGCACAAACTGTGCGCTTCACAGACGACTGTTGATTAGACCTTCGTTTGAACCCTGCAGTCTTCTACTCTAGAGACAAACACACACTTGAACTAACAGTTTCCTATTGACTGCGGAACTCAAATCAAGGGTTGCTGGTCACGTAACACAAACTGTGCGCTTCACAGACTTCTGTTGATTAGACCTTCATTTGAACCCTGCAGTATCCTATATAGTGTAGCTTATGCCTTCTGATTCCTTAGATAAAACCTATACCATGTTGAAGTTATCACAATGTGAGGATGTGAATTCTGGAGAGTGTAGAGATAACCCGGCTATTTCTGAGAGCCTCAACTTATTGTGTGAAGATTGTCTTTTATAAACCGAGTCAAGTGCGAATTCCCACTCTTACCTTCTGTTAAAACCTAAACACAATTTGTTCCATCTGTAGATCACCAGGGGCTGAGTTGTTATTTTGTTTCTGTCAGGTTGGATAATACGGATTTTAAAAGTATTCAAGCGGTCGATAATAACTTCCTTTTAAACTTTAATTTATTGTTGTAGTTTATTTGCTTTCAGTTCCATGCATTGCCACCTTTTCTCCACAAACAGTGTAAATAGTGCAAGCAACATTTGAGAAGCTGTTTTTTTTTTGTCTTTTAAGATACAGCCACAATTTTAATCACTTAATCGATTAAACCTAACAGTACCCAAATACCATCGGTCTATCAGCTGGACACTGATAAAAATAAAATAGTCTTGATAGTTTGACATATAATTATAAAATGCAAGCTCATTTCTAATACTATCAATTGTGTATATATGCGAATGGTACTTTAAGGGTGTAAAAGAGGTTGCGTAGTATTTTTTTTCCATGAAAATAACCTTAGAACAAATGTATACAATTTGTATTTTAAGAGTTTATCTTCATGAATTTATGTTGCAGGATCGGTGTCGATGTTTTGCTCCGGTTCACAGTTGGAACGCAATCATCCCCAGGCATCGTTAACTGTGAGTATATTCAGTTTTGTGCCAGACATTCTTAATGTTCTTAACCATCAACCTTAGTTCATATTGAAGGGTGGAATTTTCATATTAGAATATCGAAATAAACCTCCCATTTTTTGTATAAGGGTGAAACATTCATATGTAAAAGAAAAATGTTATTACTATTTTTACGACAAAAAGTACGACCAAAATATAATCAACTTGAATTCCAGGCCAGGATGACGTTATTAGAACGTTGATTTCAGAGACAAATAGTTGTGTGGTTAACTTCAACTTGTAGGTGTCGTACGAGCATATGCAACAAATCGGAACAAGATTTGAATTAAAACAATGTCTGTTAAGGATGACGCAAAGATTTCAGTGTATCAGAATGGTAAGCGTTTTTAAAAAAGAGCTTTAAAACAATTCTTTATAGAGTTTTACCATTGTTTATTCTTAAAAATAATAATCTTAAGTAGAAAGCTATTGCGTTTCCTTTAACAAGCCCTTAAAGAGCGTTTTAAATGTAACTGAAATTTATATGTATCAGCTTTTTATACACGAATTGTCGTTGAATATACTACCGATTCGTATAAACACTTAGTTCGTTACAACAACTATTTTAATCTAAACAAACTTAAATGATGTACCTCTAGAAGTAAGAAAGTATAAAAAGAGAGATTAGCCTCTCAGGAAAAGGAGGAAAGTTAAAAGTGCCGTTAACACAAGAGTTTTACATATTCATCGCAGTGAGTTAACTCCTCCACTTAGTTCAAGGTGTAAAACTTACAAACAACAAACTAAGTTTTCCTTTAACTTTTCAACTTGGATAAAATATAGCAAGTTATCTGAAGTTAAGATACGTAATCAAACGAAGGAAGGGTTCATACCTCTTAAACTTGATTATTGAAGCCAAAACAACACAGATTTTAAAGTGTGGGACATTTCAAAAACTAAAAGCTTTGAACCATGTTCTACGAAATTATTGTAAAAAAGGATTTTTTGGCGCGTATTTCTGTAAACTTGCTATCGCAATAAACAATTACTTATGGACAATTTTATTTTTGCTGAGACACACGTGTCCTTCCTGATATAAGGCTCGTGCTGACGAAGTCTTACACTTCTTCAGGCACGGTGTCAGTATCAATTATACAACTCTAAAATCAATTAAACAATCAAACAATTAACTCAAGAGATACTTGTGAATAGCTAAGGTACGTGCATTGCTGACATGACGGTGATGATGTACAGTTTCTGCTGATGCAGTCTAACACTTCCCCAGGACTTCATTAACACTTTCTCAGATACTGATTCAACACTTCACTACAAACAGGTCTATCGCTGAGACACATGTAATGTTGACATGTCGGTGCTGATATTTAGCTCTTGATGTACCACGTCCCTAGACATCGCTCCAATATTCAATTGTACGTTCAATAATCTTTAGCAACGTTTATGGAATAGTCATTATCACTCGATCTGTACGATTCTGTGTATAGTCGTTATTACAGTGGAGAAAATTGAAAGATTATATTTGCTCATTGCTCTTTTCAAAGGTATTGATTCGGTTGATCATAGCACTGCTGAATGTCAAACCTGAGTATTACGGAATACGAGGAGTGTCACCCAGGTAGCATAAAACATGTCTTAGTTATAAATTATGATTTTTAGGAACTTCATTCGGTAGATTCGAAGATGGCGACTAAGTCTCCATCTACGTTTTATCTCCACTAACTATGTTGGTTTGTTAGAACAGTTTTCATCAAACACTTTGCTCTTTGTTTGAGTATGAAGGGACTACATAGTTTTGAACAGTACGATCTTATTAAGCTTCACAGATAAGCTTTTAGATAAAGATAATGTATAGATAACAAGTATTGTCCTAAATTATCGTGACTTCTATTTGTAACTTTTATGTGATACAATTTGTATTTATTTATCCAAACCATTTGCTTGAAAAACAGTATGAGAAACACGATTTGTACCAAAGAACCTCTGTTATTATATTTTCGAGAAATTGGTTTCAAGATATAAGTTAAATCTCTTTGAACAACTCTGGTTTGTTAACTTATAGAAAGAATTTGTTCCTAATCAAACTTATATAGGTTTTCAGGAATCCATGGTTTTATTTGTTTTTAAGAAAAATTAATGGTCATCATCATTAATTTTTGGAACGTACTGAAGGCAAATGCATGCCTATGAAGTACTTATCCAATGATATGTATCACTGTGCTGATATATTAGAAGGACGTGGAAGCTCCAGGGTCCTGGGTACGCTACAATGATGTAATAAATTAACCCAAGCTGCTTAGTACTGACCGCCTCTAGCCGTATTGTAATACATGTCCACCCTCGCTACACAAGTTTTAGGCTTACTCTGGAAACAAGTATGGAAACGAAATTGAAGTTGTATCCAAGTGAAGCTAGTTCTAGCATTACATTTTCCTTCTACAACTTCTATTGAACATTATACTTGTCGCATAAGTATCTTCTTAAAGGAGCATGTAATTGAATTGTACTAAATATTTTTTTTAGGCGTACTTAAAAGACCTTTTAGCTTGCCCATGATTTTATATTCATAACAATGTATTTAAGTTTTAATAACGGAACCATTAACAGGGTTTGGTTTCTGTTAACAATCAAAAAGCTTTATAGAAGTTGTTTATTTCTAGATATTTCGCTTTAAAGACATCACTGTTTGACAACAACATATAATAGTATATTATGAAAGGTCTTCATAAAAGATTGGTGTTGAGTTAAGACCTACGAAGACAATATAGATTTTTATATTGACCCTAAGGCTGAACCAGAAGTTCCCATTCGCCTATTCACCAGTTATAGTCTAAGGTTAATAGTAATTAACTTTTAATGTCTGAAGCCTTTTAAATGCATTAACATTTATCGCCAAAAACGTTCAGCAGCTGAAGGAAAAACTGCAAACATCTATTATGGAAATTAACTTTATTACTTGAAACCTTTAGAAAACGAAAAAAATTTCGTTAATATCAAATAAGAAAAGTCTTAAAGATGTGTAAAATCCACTGATACTTCGCGAACATTTCCAAAGCTTCTCAAAAATTAAGAGCAAGTTCTAGCTGAAAGTGAGCGCGAGTCTTAAAAATTCATTCCTTTCACCACTTCTCAGCTAGATATTCTCTTTGAGCCAGGGTTCCCTTTTAACTGTTCTCTTTCCATTATTAGCCAACTTGATCTGATTGGTCTTTAACAATGTTTTCGTAGTTACCACGATGCACTTTGACAATATCTTAAAAATAAAAATAAATAAATAGGAATCTGTTAAAACACACAAAGCAAAAAGCGCTACAATGATTCCTCGCGATCTCTAATAACGTTAAAAGGTTTTCATTTATCTCTTTTAAATTAGACAAAACTTTGTGATAAATACAGTATTAGTAATTTTGTACTTATTATTTTTTAAGTTTAGTCGTATTTACTCTATGTATTGGTTTGAATGTGATTAAATGTACGTATTTAGTAATGCTTACATTTCAAGATAAAAAACAACTGTTATAATTGTATTTTGTTTTCATATAAGGAAGTTGGTTACTTTTAGTATCCTAGTATCCTTTTAGGAAGCCTAGACCAGTAAGTTATATAGCAACTACATTAAATGATTTATGTTCTACAAAATATACAGTGATTAATTTCGACCCAGTGGTATACAAAATGAATAAATTCTGACTTAATTATACAATTAAAATAACTTTTAAAACGTAAGTACTACAGCAATGGGAGTTGTTTTGGTCAATTAAGAGGGTATAAATCTATTGTACAGTGTGAACTGATTATTCATCCATAGTATTCCTACAATTTTATAAGCAAAACAAAACTTTGAATGGCCACCACTTTAAAATGGCTGATCCGATCTAGCCGGTGAACGAACATAACCTAGAGATTTACAAAGGAAACATTTGTACCAAACTTCATCATAATTGGATCAATATTACGATCTGTAGAATTTTCACACAGGGATATAAAGTTTTGCCATTTTACTCAGAAGGTGTTGGAAAGCAAAAAAAACTGCAAACCGCACCTTTGTACGACGTGTTTTTCTCTTTGGAGGGAGAAATGAGTAGCTCTATTTCCTCTGGAAATTCGCTAATAAACAACGTGACAAATTTACAGATCAAAAATATAATAACTGAATCGGGGCTATCAAATGCTTATAGACCTTTATATCAATAATATAAATACTGTAGTTTGTTTATCAAGCATGTAATTCTTTTGAAAAAGGTGTATTTGACTGGGACTCGTGGCGAGGTCCTGTAATCCAGCTTCATGGAGGTCAGGTTTTGAGGATGATATAGGTCTAAAGCGGCTCAGATAGTCTCAGTGATCATCTGGTGATACCCGCATCAACTCCCACCATCGTTTAGACATATCAGACCATCACCTGCGTGGTTCGGAAGTCACGTGAAGCCGTTGGTCCTTGTATTTCCAATGGTCATTGGGCTATTAATTAATGACCAATTCTAAGGAAGAGTCGGCCTTAGTTTGTAACAAGACTACACCTCATAACTCATTACTAGCACTCATCACACTCATCCTTCACCACATATTTGCCTTAAAATACTCTGATGAGAGTGGTCGGCATCTCAAATAGTGATTTAGTGTATACCGTTTATAAATAAATAAATAACATAACCAGGAGGACCCCACCAATTCACCCGCTTTGCTCCCTCCATGTCTGCCCCCTCACGCTGTTCACTTACAATTATCCACACATAATTATCAAACTCCTCTTTGGTATCTCCTCCATTCTACTTTTCCTAAGTTTCCTAAGTTTTGTCGAAACCTATAGCGAATTTCAATTTAAGGACTAACATTGCTTAAATCCTTACTATGTCAAATGCTTTTATGACACTTGCGGCTATTTTTTTATTTAGTCGAGGTTTTCAACAAATTTGAAAGATGAGGTTTAAATAATTGAGATTGAATACCTGAAATACATGTTCTGTCTTTGTAAGTACCTAAAATAAAAAAATCTTTAGGCTTTTACTTGGTAGCCCTTTCTCTAAGTTTACATTAACATATAGCTTATGTTTTGGAACATGATTTGAAAGTAAAACGAGTTTTGATCCAAAAGAATTCGCAAAGAGGGATGATTGTGGGTAATGAATGAGAAAGGGCGCAGTTCCCTTGATAATACACGCCACATGTATGTTGTATATTAGGAGTATATTGGGTTTGCAAACTCTTAAGCTGCTTAGTGCGTAGTGTTACGAGTAACATTGTTGTTTCATTTTAACTTGGGTTTATTATATTATTCATTTGTTTCATAATTTCACTTGCCAGGTAAGTTTTGTATTGTAGATCACAAGCTAGATAAAAGGTACATAGAAGCCTATATTGATTGTTTAGTTGATTTAAATTGTTCGAGCTGAGGATACTCACTTATTTTTGCTAAGTTTCTACCAAATAGCCCTCAAAGCGACCGAAAAAGTATTAATACTAATTTTGTACGTAATGTACACACCCGTAATAAATGATTCTTTAAGTCAAAGGTAAAAGTCAAGACGAACTCATCCACGATTGTAACCCGTGTATTAACGAAGTTCCCTAATAACCTGATATTTAGCATTTATCTCATTTAAAGCAGTATACGTTTAACATTAAAAAAATATTTCGGAGCCCTATCATGTTTTATAAAATAAATGGTACTTGGTATAATAGAGGTCAAAGTATGGGTCCAGAATAAAGGTAAAGGTAAAAAAAAACTGTTTTCTCTCCTACGAAATTCTTGTGAGTGTATCAGAAAGTTTTATTTTCACAGCGATGCTCACATTTATTTTACAAATATAGAAATTACATAAAAACTGTCCACCGTCCGATTTAGGTTTTGCGTATTACTTTTGATTTTTTTAATAAATACAAATAACAGGAACCCGTCAACGTATATAAGAAAACTCCCAACGGTAGCTAGCAACAAGACAATATTTCTTGCCAAATTTTCAAATATTCTCTTACTAAATTTGTCTTAAATCATATCTTTAAACTTTCATATTTCACCACCTTAACAATCTAATTAAAGTAATTAAGGTGAAAGCAAAGTACTTTCATAACTGACAGGAGCTTGTCAGACGCAGTACACGCGTATCTTCTTCCTAACTGACGCTCTATCTTGTTGCGTTTGACATCCAAACCTGACAACACGTGTTGTTAAATTGAACCTTCTTTACTATCTAAATAACAGAAATAGTAATTGAGTAAATACCACTTTCATGTTAAGTAGCATACATTTGACGGTTGAATTTGTGGGTAGTTTTTGTTATAACCCTAAATCCGTGTAAAAATACCTGTGAATTTGAGCAATTTTCATTTATGTATATATATAGGAAAATACTAAAAACTGAAAAACAAAAGGTAACTTTAAAAACTATAAAACATTATATATTTGGTTTGAACCGTCTTCAGTAAAATACATAGCATAAATAAACAAACAATAATAATTGAGGTGTTTACAATACAATTTTAGATTGTAAACACCTCAATTAATGTTTTTTATATGCCATATAAGCTCTCGTTTTTATAATTTTAAAGAACTTTCCCTTTCCGTTTTTAGTGTTTCAGCTATTTTGTTTACTTTTTATATAGGAAAATTTATACAGTTTTGCCATTTTACTCATTACATGTGGAGTTGGAAAGCAACAACTGCAAACCGCACCTTCCTACGGCGTTGCGATCTATTTGGCGAAAGAAATAAATATTAATATCTTAGACATCCGGTTTACACCGCGTCACAGTTGAAATACAAATACTGCTGAATGTTTCGACCTCGCTGTGGAGAGTCATCCTCAGTAGCTGGTTGTCTGGCTGAGACTGGATTGGCCGGCCGTGTCGTCACCTGATTAGGTGAGGTGGGCGGAGCTTGTTGTTCGTTGTCGAACTGGATTGGCGGGTTTCAATAGGACTTCTGAAGAACTGGCTGCAACTTTTTGATAATTTAATGCTGTCTTCTTTGTTAAAGTTGTCTTCATGTTTGATTATCTCTATAGTTTCTCTAACCTTCTCGGATAATAGCGTGAAATTTCCGCCAAGAAATAATCAAAAATGAAGAAAACTTTAACAAAGAAGACAGCATAAAATTATCAAAAAGTTGGCAGCCAGCTCTTCAGAAGTCCTATGTAAACCAGCCTATCCAGTTCGACAACGAGCAACAAGCTCCGCCCACTTCGGCCAATCAGGTGACAGCCACACACATCCGTTTGGGTATATAAGAAGACGACACGGCCGGCCAATCCAGTCTCAGCCAGTCAACTGAGGATGGCTCTTCAAAGCGAGGTCGAAACGTTTAGCATTATTTGTATTTCAACTGTGACGCGGTGTAAACCGAAAGCCTTAGATATTAATGATGACACCAGCCGCGAAAGCTTAAGAGTTAGGAGAAATAAATATCTCTATTTCCAAAAAAAACTCACTAATAAAACAAAACTTATGTATTTTATTTTAAAGTCAGAAAACAGTTATGGAAATTGTGTTGACTAGTATGAAATGAAATGAATATGATTTATTAGTATGGAATGGATGAGTAAATAACAAACAGTGACAAATTTATAAAGCCACTGGTAAGAATAATATTTACGCGCACACCTTTGTTACCCATAACCACCCCTACCAATAAATATCAAAACCAAAAGATGTACAAAAGATACAGTACCACTTTAGTAGGGGTGGATTGGAAGAAATCACACTCACACATTACACATCACTTTATTCAGTGCATGCCATCTTTTTCAGCTTTTTTTTTGCAAGTATTTATATTTAACTCATTTCCATGTTTCAATGTAATTGGCTCTGGCCGTCAATAAATAAATAAATAAATAAAATATGTACCATATAAAAGCTGTGTAACAACTATCCCTATACATTATTGGAACTACGAAAAACAACCTATACAAACCCCAACGAAAGTATTGTACTTATATTTTGATGATAAAATAACAAAATACAATTATACCTTTATGCATGTTCCACAAATTCTTCTACTGAGTAGGGAGCCAGTTGCAATAAATGTTTTCTTTATTTCTCTTTGAAACAAAACAAAAATATTTGATTTCTTTTTCTATTAAGGATACAAACCTACTTTATTAGCATGTAAATTATAACCGCTGTCATGTTGGGTTACATAAAAGAGATGTTCCAACCTGTTGCTGCTAAGGAATAATACATTATGAAAATACATTAAAAAATCTGAGAGGGTTCAGAACTTTAATAATCTGGTGGTTTGTTATCACAAAACACAAAATGGAATGAAACTAACCGGATATAAAAGCAATAAGGTCCACCGAACAACAAAAGTCAGAGCGTTTGACTGATTCCAATTTCACGCTTGAGTGGCTCTTCAAATGCCTTTAGTTCTAAAGCATCGTTTGTAAAACGAGTTTTGCTTGAAACTTTTTGTCGCTTTACGGGTCAGATATTGGTTTTGTGAACAATTTATGTTAGGTATAAAAAGGTAACGTTTGTCTTGTTTAACGAGGCGAAGTTAGGACTACAAAGTACTCTCTACCACTCAACCTCGACCTTTACCTAGCGTCACTGTATAAGTCACATTACAAATGTAAGTGGTGACTGTGGGGATCGAACCCGCGCCACCGGAGTGATGAACTACGGAGTCTTGTGTGATACCAATCGGCCACGGATCCATACCAAGGTATTTTAAGATTTAGGGTTTAAAAACTGCATAATTAGGCCATGCTTGTCTAAGATAATCTTCTCACACCTCACTGGTAAAAGTATTCTAACATATTCCTTACTTTGTCTTCAGATTGCAATACTATAAAATGTAAGGTTCCTCACACTGTGTTTACTGTTTGTTTACATGCAAACTTTAACATATATAGGTTAAACTGATGAACTAATTTAATGCACAGTTAAGTGTTAGTGTGTACAGGGTGTCACAAAACGTGTAGCGCGCTATGCGGAACCGGATTTTACATACACAAGCAAGTCGAAAATGCCGAGTATTAATTTTTAATTTTGGCTTAGCTTAGCCGTAATCCGCCATTTTGTAAATTTTTAAAATAACGAATAGAACTATAAACTTTTTGAGATATTTTTGTGAAACGTGGTATAAATCTTAATTGTGTTCCTTATAACCGAGTTGAGATGGAACAGGGAAAAGCTTATCCAATAAAATGAACGATGCTTTAACCTATACTTTGTGATTCCTGTATTCACCATTTGTAAAACATACTTGAGTTGGTACTCTAAAACGGTCGTCTACGCAAAATACGGGAAATATACACACCATCGCCGTTCAGGTTTCTTTAAATCGTTAATTGTTGTAAATTTGATGAAAGTTAAACTTTGCATAATTCTCACTTTCGAATACCAGTTATGTGTAGGTATTTTATTTAAAAACACTTTCAGAACCTGGGTGGCAAACATATCAAACGCGATTAAAAAGATTTGAACTTCAAAAGTCAAAAATAATATTAGGCCCTTCATACACGTTGAGTAAGGAATACCTAGTGGGTAAATGCTTCTCATGATAGAGAGAAATAAAAGTGTGTTCTTTTGAAGGAACTGCAACATTGAGACAATGAAGGGATTGTGTCAATAAGCTTGGATGGAAGTGTCCAAATCCTGTCTCCAGTTTCCACACAGTTTCCGCAGAATAAGGGTTGTCTCTTCACACATTGGCTATTTCCGGTGAAAATAACTTCAAAACGTTATTAAATTTAATTTTAAGTTAATTATTTCTAAATAAATTTGCAACTGATGAATATTTTTACTTAAGCAATGTAGGCCTGTTCTCTCAAAGTTTGATAAACTGAAGAAAAATATTAGGGGTTCTTACTTAATGGTCTTACTTAATTGTAATACAGAAATACACCAGTAAAACAAAAAAAACGGTAAAATTCAAAGTTATGAAATGTTTGTCTTCTAACAATATTTTCATTGGGTTTCTAATCATTCATGCCAGTTGCTAGTTTGCTGAAAGCGAGCATGAAAAGGGTTTTATAGAAAGTGTTCAAAACCAGATCAAACCAAAGCACTACCAGCCTCTAGATATCATTTAGGAAACTGCACAAACAATAGAACAGCTGACTATATTGTTTTCGTTATTCCTTTAGAAAGCACCTTAAACACCTTATGAACATTAAACTATATATCATCACATCATCACTATTTGAGATGCCGACCACTCTCATGAGGGTAATTTTAAGGCAAACATGTGGTGAAGGATGAGTGTGATGATTGGTAGTAATGAGTAATGAGGTGTAGTCATGTTACAAACTAAGGCCGACTCTTCCTTAGAATGGGTCATCAGTTATAGCCAATGAGCAGTGGAAATAAAAGACCAACGGCTTAACGTGACTTCCGAACCACGCAAATGATAGTCTGATATTTCTAAACGGTGGTGGGAGTTGATGCGGGTATCATCAGATGATCACTGAGACAATCTGAGCCGCTTTAGACCTATATCATCCTCAAAACCTGACCTCCATGAAGCTGGATTACAGGACCACGCCACGAGTCTCAGACAAAATATCTGTGCTTTACGCATTATAGTAGATTTTTCCAAGTTATCTTCGCATGATAACAATATCCTGTCAATGTGCATTGTTCTCCACTCCAATATTCACAGTTCTCCAGTGAAAGCTCCCAGCATAGTAGAAGATTGACTGCAGAGCTCACTGTTAGATTTACAAGGATATAAGGAATAATACAAATCTCCCTGGACTTTTGGCAGTCTAATTCAAAGGTAAGGATAGACTTCTTGATGATTGGTACTAATAACAGAGAGGATGATGAAACAATAGGTTCGAAATCCACCAGATCATTAGTTTTGCAGTGTCTTCAATATAGGTGTCTTTATAAAGCTCTTGAATTGCCGTTTTTTACATTTTCAAGCAAGGATATTTCAAATTTTCCTACCAATTTATATATTCAACTTGTATTCAAGTATTTATAAAGCTAAAATCGAACAATTGCCAACGAAATTTTTTTAAACACAGCAAATTGTTACTTTAACCGCCCGTATTTTACAGAACTTTTTCTCATTTGAATACAGTAACTTGCTTGTAGACTTGCATATGAAAGTGTGCAGAATAATATTTTGTAATATAATGCAAGTAACTGGCCAGTTCATAATTGTACATTGCCTTAAAGCTATTTGAGTTTATCGCAGCTTTTTTTTCTCTATTGCCAGTTTCGTTTTCTTTGCTACAGCTGCTAGCACGACAGTTATAAATATAACTGTTATTGATGTGAAAACGCAACCTTACACGCAAACTTACGTAAACTATTGTACCGGTAAGGGTTAGCTGTCGGGCACTTGAAACACCCAGTTTGTCTAGAATGGAATAAATTGTGTTCAGCTTTTTACTGAGAGAGTAGAGCAGCAGTTCTCACTTTACTGGGTTTATAGAAGACAGTCTTCACACAATAAGATCAGGCTATCTCAGCAATAACCGTGTTATCTCCACACCCTCGAGCATTTACACTCACATTGTGTTTACAGTCACACAAAAATGACAAAAATACTTTGCCGTTTCCGTTGTTTGTTGGTTAGTTCAAAGTAATAACAACTAAACATAGTTCATTAGGCAAGGCTCTATTTTATGAACTTAATAGTTATAACTTAAATCCGCTCGACAATAAAGGCATTTTTATTTTATTTATTTATTTAACACTTTTTAAATGTTGTTTTAAAACACTAAGTTCAAGCTCTTTCATTGTAATAACGACGGAATTATATAATGTATAAATAGTTAATTAATTATATTTTTATTTTTAACCCATGGCTGGTTAGCAAAGGACACGCCAGAAAGCCAGTAGTTAGGTAGTGTTGGTTAAATCAAGCGCAGTCATCATTGACGGTTTTGCGCAGGTGGCAATTAGGTAGCGCTAGGTAAAGATTGAGGTCAGAGGTAGATCAAGGTAGATAACTCTATTGCGTACCTAACAAGACATGATAAATTCGTGGGGTTATCACATAGGATTTTGATTTAAAAAGAAACATGTATATGTATTTGTGAATATTATTATGTATGCGAAGATATTGATACTTTATGCGTTTTTACGACGGACAATATGTTCTTCTTTAGCATGAAGACGAATTTGTAAGAATAGTGTGAATAGAAAATAGGTTTTTCTAAAAAAGGCAAGTTATCATTTATATTTTAGATTCAAATTAAAACTGATTGTTACTAAATTAATTCAAACTGGTAACAATAATTGAACTAGATATTACATACTTTGCTAGTCACGTTAGACTGCTGCAGTATAACAGTAACGATGTCTCGTGTCGTGATCTCATATTCATATTCTCTATGTTTTATTCACTGTTGCTTGTTATCCAGTCAAGAATGATGGAGTGAATATTTACATGTTTCCCGAGTCTACTTTAAGTGAGTCTGATACTCGAGTAGGGTCGCTTGCATTTACGGTGAAAGCAAGATTAGTTATTTTACTGAAGTACTGAAGTTGGCAAAAGTGATTCATCTTACCTAAAATTTAATGTTTAAACAATACATTTCAAAATACGGAACAATTGTTTTATCACATAATTATTTGAACAATATGCTTTGCTAGCTTATATTTATGATACATCAGTACTGAGCTCAGCCATAAATTTGAATAAAATTGGGAAACTCCGTTTATAAAAATAAATCTTATAAATTTATATTTTAAAGCAGTATTTAAATATTTGAAGGTAGGCGTACAGTAAAAAATAGTTCTTGTTTAAATAGTTGTTGATATTTTAAACACAAACTAGTCTAGTAACAACCATACCAGCTCAATATTTCTAAAGTTTTAAAACAGTTTGTCGTGTAAATACTGTCCCCATTATAAAAAACAAAATAAGCAAAACTATGGTGCAAATATTTTGTATGGAAAAGGTTTGCTATTAAGTTAGCTAACTGAGTGAAGTATCTTCTGGTAATGTTTGCTTCCGGATGAATATTAATGAAATCTTTCAGCGCCCCTAGCGGCAACACACTCAACCTGAGTGCAATTGTGATCAACGTACAACACGTGTTCAAAAAGACGTTAAAGTGTCAAAAAGTTTAAATGTATTTTAACAATTAACAAATGTACGAGTATTTCATTGTTATGTTTATAGTCGTCTCAGGAAAATTCTTAATACACAATATACAGAGTGTCAAAAACTTGTAGCGCACTATGTAGAACCGGATTCTACATACAAAAGTAAGTCGAAAATGCCGAATAATTTTTTTTTATTTCGGCTTAGTTTAGCCGTAATCTGATAATTTGTAAATTTTTGAAAATATGGAATAATTTAAAAACGTTTTGAGATATTGTTGTGAAACTTGGTATAAACTTTATTTTTTTCTAATAACATTGTCCAAACATGTTTTTTATCTAACTTATCAAATTTCAAAATGGCGGTCATTTAAATATTTCAAAGTCAAATTCCAATTTGATTCCATAAGAATATGAAAATTTGAAATGGTCGTCATATTTTAAAAATTTGATAAGTTAGATAAACATATTTTTGGAACTCCCTAGGGAGAAAAAGATCATTTAATGATCTTTTTGGTGCATGGACATCAGCTGGTCCAATGGTTTTGTTGAAATTGAATATTTGCTCGATTACTGCTTATAGTCGATACAACGACTAAACTGTGAATATGTTTTTTGTGTTTTTATTCACTATATTTATGTTAAAGCATAAAATCCATTGTGCCATGTTTGATGTTAGTTATACTATTGTATTATTTTGTCTTTTTTACTTGTTAAGCTGGACATATTTGTGTTTGTATTTTTGTAAAGTAAATTTGGGTGTTTTATTTAAGTTCAATTTTTTGTATTCACAATTTAGTAATGGAAGATGTTTTTTGTGTTTTTATTCACTATATTTATGTTAAAGCATAAAATCAATTGTGCCATGTTTGATGTTAGTTATACTATTGTATTATTTTGTCATT
The DNA here is from genome assembly GCA_018831715.1 of Matsumurasca onukii. Classification (NCBI taxonomy): domain Eukaryota; kingdom Metazoa; phylum Arthropoda; class Insecta; order Hemiptera; family Cicadellidae; genus Matsumurasca; species Matsumurasca onukii. The sequence continues at coordinate 13,616,429 of CM032065.1, forward strand.
TTTTACTTGTTAAGCTGTACATATTTGCGTTAATATTTTGTAGAGTAAATGTTGTTTTTTTTTAAGTTCCTGGCGTTGGTATGTTTTTATGTAAGCTTTTTTAAAATAACTTTTTTTAAATAAAAATCTTTCTCTCTCGTGTTATGTTAATTTTTGTGAAGGAAGGCCCAACTCGGACTCTGGTCTACGGGTCCCCTATTATTTTTCATTAGGTAGTTTTATTTGTTACATGTATAATGAATTTTCTTTTAATTTGTTACTCTCCTATGTACGTTTTTTTTTAGTTTAATTCTTATGTGTATACCTTGAATTAAATTATGCATAAATGTATAAATATGTGCCTATTGAAAAATAAACAATATTATTATTATTATTTATTATTATTAATATCAATTTAAATCGCAGGTTATTTTACATTTATATCGAGGGTGATGTGTCGATTAAATATCGAATCATAACACTGGAAATGTTAAATAAAATTAACAGCTGTTTATACAAAACAATGAAAAATAAAAACCGTAGCGTTTGACATCATAATTTTCTAAAATATTTTACAAAACGTTTTTAAATAACTAACAGTTTTAACCACTCCTTTTACTTGCATCATGACAAAAAGTATCGTTCATCACTCGTCCCTAAAGTGTATATTTTATCCTCGCTCATTTAACGTCATCGGCTAGGCCTTGGACGTTAAACTTGGGCTCGTATAACAAAAGTGTCACTGTAGGACCTAGTGATGAAATATACTATTTAGAATTAATAAAACTAATCAAAAAATGTACCAAAACATGTGAAAAGAGTGAAATTAAACGGCAAAACAAAAGTAACAACATCGATGTACGCACAGTACATAGACACAGAAATCATTTACGAAGAAGTTTTCTAAAAAATCGTTAATACTCGATACAAACTAATCATTTAAAGATTAGTAAACTCATAAGGAAACAATATAAATGTAAATGGCACTTACAAACAGCTGATTGTAAAGGTTCAATCACTCTCAGGAAGAAGAAGAAGAGGCTGAAGGTAGATTTACATGACAAAGCATTGAATCAAGCTCTACTTTGAACATCTTATTGCAGATTCTCAGCGCTGCATCAGTTTAAAACTTGACTCATAAGCGGGTTCTTTGTCCGTTGATATTGAAGAGTTGACTACTGGGTGGATTTACATTTGAGCAAACTGCCTGCATCTAAGATTTCTTGAAATGCTTTTTAGTATTTGAAACGATAACTAGTTTATAGCTTAGACGTTAACTCTAAAACTCTACCATCTTTCGAGCTCTATTTTGCAACAATGTGACCTACTAAGAAATTTTCGGTCTTTAATTGACTTTTCCTTGTTCAATTTGTTCCTTACAACTACTGTTCTTCGGCTTCCACACACAATTTCAAGGAACCGTTATTGGAAGGTTGAGCCGTATATGAAAAGTGTTAAAACAGTACATTTATTCAGAAAATTGTTCAGCCCTTTTATGCAATTTAAAAACAAAACGCTACCATCAAAGGCACTTGTACGTACTTTCCAAAATTACTTAAGTTGTATAAACTTGTTACTCGGTCATCACGTCGGGTCAAATCTTATCGAGGTTAAGTTATTCTAGAATAGACAATTTTCTATAAACCATGTTCAGCACGACGTGTTGTATAATGTAACAACAAAACCTCGACGTGCTACACTCGGTGATATACTCCATTGGTTTCTATAATTGTTTAAGTACATTCAGGTTTTATCGTGAATTAAATATTGTAGATTGTTACCTATAAAGGCTTTTTACATATGAAGACCACAGGAGAAGAACTTGGTAAGTCACAATTTACAAATTTTACAGGAGAACGTTTTTAAGGTTTAAAACGTGAATAACTTAAAAAGTGTTTAACAAAAATAAAAACCTATTTTTTCCCAAAAACTTTAACTTATTTTAAAACCTTTTTGTTACATAAATTTTTTTAATTTTCATTTCGTTTAAATTATATAATTTTTTATGTATGCATGTCATTGGACTTATCAAGTTTTTCCCGTGAATCAGTCTCAAAACTCTGGACTTATCAAGTTGTTCCCGTGAATTTGTTTCGAGACCCTGGACTTATCAAGTTTTTCCATTGGGCAGCAGTCACGCTGGGTCTATTTCCCCTGTATCGATGGACTTGCCATGTTCTTCCCCTGTACAGGGTTTTTTCAAAGGCCCGTATCTATGGAGCTGTCCCGTTTTTCCCCTGTGCGGTTTTACCATCATAAAATAATCCAGCTGATCCATCGGATATCAGCAAAAGAAAAAAAAAATGGACTTAACAAGTTCTTCCCATGTGGTCTTCATATTGTGTACGTGATAAAACAAACAAATTCTTCACCGGCTTTCATGATTTGAACACAGGATTCAACTTACGAACGTATAAACAAAACATACAAATATATAAAAGATCTTTATATACCACGGAGTTTCTGAACTTAAATAATTTGTTGGCAATTGTTATCACAAAACACATTTATTTATTTATTTATTTAATTTCAACGGCAATGCCAGTTACAAACATGTTTACATAATATAAATAAATTCTTAATGAAAGTTGGAAAGTTAGTAAAAAAAATAACAATAACATGAGTAAAAAGAGATAACAGAATTAAGTAACAAGTACAATATAACTTAAGAAAGTGTTGGAAAGTACAAAAATAAAATAAGTACCCAAAGAAGAAAGAAAAAACAGCAAAGGGATGGTTTCTTCCAATCCACCCCTACTTGAGTGGTACTGATTTTTTTGTACATCTTTTGGTTTCTGATTTAATATTCGGGGTGGTTATGGGTAACAAAATGGACCTAAAATGGGTGACACAAAAAGAACATAATAAATACAAAGAGCCATAACATTACATTAAGTACGGGGTAATATATGCTTTTATAATTAATTACTATACAGGTGGTTAAAGGTACTACAAAAGATTAAGCAATAAATAATATATATTGATGGAGACAATAAAAGATAAACTGTACCTTACTATAATTAAGTGATAACTGAACACATAAATAGCTGCTCATGAAACTAACCGGATATAAAAAGCAATGAGGTCCACCAGGCAACCAAAGTCAGAGCGTTTGACTGATTCCAATTTCACGCTTGAGTGGCTCTTCAAATGCCTTTAGTTCTAAAGCATCGTTTGTAAAACGAGTTTTGTTTGAAACCGTTTATTTCTTTACGGGTCAGTTATTTCTTTCGCGAACAATTTATTATAGATATGAAATAAATTATAGTTATTACTATTATTATATCAAACATTGCATTCAGTAGAGCTTTAAAAGTACCATAGTTTTATATGTGTCTCTAAAAAAGGCGTTACTAGCGTTATTAAGCAACTGCACTTATAATTTGTTTTACAAATTTAACCAAGACACTGTTTTAAAAACTGTGAATCTCAAAAACTGTGAAAAGATTTATAGCATCGCAGCTGTGCATTTTGCAAAACATTACACAAATTCAAATCAAAAGTCATAGTTTTTTATGCCAGATTTATTTCATTGAAACTTCTTTTTAAAATACTTCCGGATTAGTTAAATTTATCCTAGAATCTGTTCAATTCCCATATAATGAAGCAGGCATACTAGCAAATTGACGAACAATGAAACCTTGGTTTAAATTGTACTGAAACGTAAAGCGGTTTAAAGTACCCATTTCAACCAAATAATCCTTTGATAGACAAAACTGAAAGGGCTGTTGTTGGAGGCTCTGTGTGTAGTGTTTGTTTACGCTTGACCTGTTTATTTATTTTCCTGCAACCTTTGATGAGAGTATTGAGGAAGCTGGAGGCTTTACACAAAGCGAATTTTGAGCAAAGAGACCAGCGAATCGTATACAGCATAGAAAACAAAATAGAACTAGTGGAATGTAGCATTTTCTTTCAGGCAAATATATATAACGATAGTTTTGTATTACAACTATACGCCGAGAAATGAATACATTTTCACAACGGAATCGTAGAATTATAAATTGTAACTCTGAAGGTGGGTTTAACGTCTTATGTTTTGAATACTGATCGCTTATCTGCCTATCTCCAAGGCTGATTGGGAAGGTTGCGGTCTCCGGTTTCAAGGATACGTGGTTCGATTTCAAACGCAGGCAGGTTAGAAGACCATTACCCGAAAAGAACTCTGTTTGTAGATAGTAAAAGTTACATCGATGAACCGTTGAGGATTAGCTTTACTAAATAATACTATAGAGTATAGACAAACCAAAGATTTTGCTGAAATTGTCTATAAAAATAATTTTTTGCAGTAAAAAATACTGGTAAAGCAATGAAATGATAAGACATGTTGTTATTTACATACAGTAACGTTATTGAAGGTCGCAATAACAGCAACCACAGATTCCAATATATACCGTTCACTCAATTTCATACAATGTTTAATTTAGTGTTCTATTTCAAATCATTAACTTTTTATGATAACACAATTTGAAAGAACTCTGTTACAATAAAATTTAAACCTTGTGTACTACGTTTTTAAAATGTTTTCCTATGAAATGTTGTGTTATTCTTTATGGAAGTAAGTAATAGTTGTTTTATTTAGCTAATACCATTAAATAATCGAAAACACGTTTACAATTGAATTTAAGAAAGTCGATTAAACTTTACTTGGCAGTCCTACATTGTTTTGGAAGCAGTTTCAGTCTCAGATAAGGAATGAGAGCCATTCCTGCAGATTGAATCCAAGATACCAGACCTAAGCCTCCAATACCTTTACATCACGCTGTCCGTTTAGATCCCCAACTCCTTTCAGTCACGGGTTACCTTATTTGTAATTAAATTTGGATGGAAAAACTTTTGGAACTTTTAAGTTTAACTAAAGTTTTATAACTGATAAATAAGCCTCTAGCAATCTAATAAAATATTGAAACGTAAAACTACATTTAGTAAGGTTAGAGTCAGTATTTAAAAATTGCTTAGTTCTGTCATATTTTCAATGAGAAAAGGGCTAACCGTACCATAGACTTGCAGTTTTTTTTTAAGTACTACTTAATCAAAAATCCAAGACAACCCAATACATATCCCCATAGAGGAAGTGTGGGAAATGTGAGGGGAGGTCTTACAAAAACTAATGGGTTTTGTTTTAATACTTCGACGACTCCTAAATTCAATTCAGACCATCAAAATCAGAAACGTTTAACTTGTGTTATTTTTAAAACACAAGTATGAACTGCAAAGTGTGCTTTTGAGGGTCTTATTTGCTACCCGAAATTCAAATGGCTATGTAATTTTGTAATTCACTAGTATTGAAGTTTAAAATGATTCCCTATTATGACATTATAAGTTATTATAAGAAGTAACACTCAGAGTTGAAGCTAACAAGAAGTGATTCCAGGGTAAAGCTAACGACCAGGACTGGGAGTAATTGCTCTTCAAGTGTCTGAG
>CM032065.1:13621928-13708347 GCA_018831715.1 Matsumurasca onukii
CAATATAGGATTTTAAATACAATCTTATGTTTAAACAATATATGTTTACAATTTTTAAAATGAAATATCAATATAATTATGCATCTTACTCTGAGTGGTTAAAAACTGATTCCTTACTTCATTTTGAAAATAGGTACTCACTTTGAAATATGTAAAAATACGATACTTAACTTGATAAATAGGTAACTCAGGTTTAGAAAATGTTTCATTTGTGTACACCAGATAAACAAACAAGGGCGGACATTTTATTTTAATAATATATAAGATATCATGGCGATCATTTTGACATTTAGTCTTATTCTGATGTTACTGAAGCCCAGTTTCAATCTGTTGTAGCCAAGTTATCTGAGGTCCCTCGTAGTTTTCCGTTTGCTTTTGCTCTTTAAAACGCAAATAAAAGATATATACGAGATGCTGAAACAGAAGCATAACAAGCATATGACAAATTGCCTTCTAGTTCTTCATATTCTCAATACGACAAGATGATTCTACAACCTTGACATGACAAAGTTACTAAGATAACTAAAGGTTAGACTTACCGGTTTCCAGTTTAGAGGCTTTTTCAATCACTTTCTGCTTCCATGTTCAAGACGCCAGTTATCTGACCCTCAAAGGTTTCTTCTTGAGTGTGATGTTATTCTTGGGAACCATCATGCTCATGAAAAATCATATTGATAACAAACAAGAATTAAACACTTGTAAACAAGAAATTCTGTAAGTTGTCTATAGTCTTATCAATAGTGAGTCGACTTGATTTACGCGATTTAGTGGTAATCTTGCAAACGATGTCAATGCAAATTCACCCATGGTAAACAGTTATCAGCTGTGACTTAGATGTTTAACCTATCAGCAACTGAATAGTAGGTAAATAATAGCACAGCCAAGTCAGTTCCCTATTGGGATAGACTGTCAGCGAGACTTCCAGAAAGGCACACCAGCTGCCATCTCTCGGAAAAGCATGATATTGTGTGCAATTTTATAGAATTTAAAGTGTACATTTGACTAAATAAATAAGTTTTATGTTTCGTACAAAATTACCAAGCGTTCAAATTGAAAATGAATTTCGCTTTTAAAATTAGATGAGTAAAATGAGAATAATTCGCGTTTTAAGGGGTCTAGCTTGAATTTTATTTTTAAATCTCGTTATTGGTTGAGACTTGGAAAACTATAACAAATATCATGGAGCTGGCACGCTTGTGTGATTTTGGGGTAAACGATTGATACCTTTCTACCTGGTCCACTGCCAGTACGGGAGTCTCCTGTACTGTCCTTGGATTATAAACAAATATAACAACACAAGCGCTGTCGTGATTCCGGTGAATTAGAAGTCACATATACAAATGCGTAATTATAGGGGAAGACGCGAATCTTGTAAAAAAACAGTAGCTTTGTAACGGTAGCTTTGAAATAAAAGTTATAAGTTACATCTATACAACCTCAACACACTAGTAAAGGTTTTTTACTTTAGTAGAAGTGAGCCAAGTACCATGACACCCTTACTGGCAGTGTGAATAGACATTTTCTAGTCTATTTGTTACTTTTCTAAGTTATGAAGAGGTATGTTACAAATATATTGTACAAGTACTAGAACAAAGACACTCACCAAAGCCTATTAATTCCTTATCATTGGGGCGACAACTGATTGGAAGTATATATCTTGTCATTCTACGAAAGTTTTTGTTACAAAATCAAAGTTGTTGCTAAGTAACAAAAGGTTCAAATGCATACAACTATGCATTCTCAGACTATCTACATTATAAAATACTGTTTTTCTTTACGGTCTGAACCTTTTCGTTTAATTGTTAAATTCCCTCACCCCACACCACCACTAGTTTAACCAAAAGCTAGAATGTGAGTTCAATATCGTATCTCGGTAGGAGATATTAAATTAGAACAGAAATTGTGTATTTTTGTAGCCTACACGCTATTATTATGCGTATTTTGACATTTCTTCCTTTTCAACATCCACATGAATGGGGACTGAAGTTAACCATATGTTTAGGTCTTGATGCATTGATTTATTTAAAACATAAAACAGGTATAGTTTTTGTAAATCAAGACTTGACATAACAATTAAAACCTTTGTTCATAAACACATTTTAGTATCCGAATTCTATATGATTCGAGAAGCAACTTTGCTTCATGGTAGGGAGAAACCTCTCCTATGCCTGTTGTCTGTCTGTCTGTCTGTCTTTCATTACATTAGGGTTCACTCGGTTTCAATGAGACAGAAGAAGAGAAGACGACATCAAAACCAATCTATTCACCTCCTAGTTGCTTTCCCTTCAATTTGTTAAAAGCAACTCTGCTCCAAATGATTATAATAGTTTTGTAATCTACCAATGTTTGATTAGCAGGTATTTCTGTTTTACTGCATTCGTTTACCGTTTGTCCTTATTTTTTCTGTACAATGTAATTTCATGTTTCTAAATTTAGATATTCATTGTTCTCTTTGCAACCAGTATAAAATAACAAATGTGTGTTATTCAATTTATTTAACCTTTTTAAATAACAAACGAAACATTTTAGTACTTTTCATTGGCATGATAGTTAATAACTAAGAGTATTTTACTAATCGACTTTTAACTAAGCATATTCGCATTGTTTCAACCCAGAACTTCTGACTAAAAATGTTTCTAAGAAAATCATAATTTAAACAGTTGTCAATTTTAATTAAAGTTATAAAAGTAAAAACTTTGTTAGTAGAAAAGTGTTTTAACTCTTGTTAAATAAAAAAAAACTTACGAGATAGCTTATGATCTCAGTTAGCAATAGGTTTTATGTACCTAATGTTATAATTTACTGAATAAATTGTGATAAATATAACTTTTTTCACACTAAACTTGATCAATGACGAAACCCGGACATAACTGACCATTTGAAACAACGCTTAAACGCCAATAAAATTTCCAAAATTGAGAACGCACCTATTTTAGACATGTTATAGTTTAGTTAATAAATCTAGTGAAGTTGGTTGAACACTGATTATTTTCAAAAACTCAACAAACCTCATCAACATAAATAAAAACCATGTGTTATTAAAAAATACTAACACAACATCTCCTTTCAAGATAACTCCCTTTCTGGTCTGATAACGAAGTGGCTTCCTGATGGGCCTGGAGCTGGGTTTTTGACTTGATCCAGTCATATCGTCGGACACCGGTGTATGAGGAGGACCTTCTATTTCACGATTGTTCCAATAAGGTGCAGGGAAATGAATACTGTTGCGTCTAATAGTCCTTTTCTCTGTTTCTATAAGATATGATCGAGGTTCCTTCAACTTCCTCAGGACTTTACCATGGCGCCGTAGGTCCGTGATCCATACCATGTCTCCAATCACCAACGGTCTCAAATCACTTGTCTTGTGTCTTCGGTCGAACTGATGTTTAAATTTTGTATATTTAATAATTATATATTTTCCCAGTTGCAAGACCTTGTTTTATTACAGTTACCTTGGTTGAGGGCCTGTAGATCTACGGTGCAGGTTTTAGTCTATACATTGTTTCAGCGCTTGTGCTGCATCATCAGTAGAACACTAAGTCACTATTTACTGATATTAAATAGTGTTTAGTTTTAATATCAGTGTAAATAGTGACTTAGTGTGTCTACTGATGATGCAGCACAAAGCACTACTACAACCCCAAACAAAAAACTATACTAGCTTTCTTCCTTTTACGGAAAGTTTCTATCTTCGTATGCTTTCCTGGTAAACAAAGAAGGGAGATTGTGTTCTTTTGAACATAAGTTCAGATGGGCTGAATCCTGTTTCTAGAGGTGTGGTTCTATACGACAGGAGGGCGAGTTCGGTGTTGGTCTTATTTCTTATAAGTAGTCCCTTAGCTATTTTCATGGTTGTTTCTGAGGCACCATTGGCTTGGTAGCACTGAGGACTACTTCGAAACGTTTTAAATCTCCATTCTTCCGCAAATCTTATGAACTCGCTAGATTCTAGGTGATTAAACTGAGCTTCACTGTCTGAAAACACACGTTGAGGGATTCCGTATCTTCGGAGGCGTGGGTTCGTACCCCAACGCTTCCACCATGCTTTAGATTCAAATTATGGTTCAAAAATAGTGAAGTTTGGTGAACACTGTTTATTTTTAAAAACTCAACAATCCTCATCAACATAAGTCAAAAACATGTGTTATTAAAAATATACCAACACAACAGCACCAAAACATTTTCACACTATGTCTTACAACACAATGCGTTATTTATCAACACAGCTTTTATCGTTTATCGGAAATGGCTCATTTATAGTTTATCACTTCACCAGTGGACACTGCTTATTTATCGTTTATCATTTCACGCTGTAGGAGACTATTCACACAGCAATTCTGGCAAGAGTCTCTTCTGAGCCCAAGCCAACTGACACTCTTGTTTTATCACTTCCTTCACAATATCTACAACCTCGGTGACAATCAATTTGTCGCTAGAGTGTATATTACTTAATTTGTACTCCGGGTATGCTACCATTATCTTCATTTGGATCGAACACTATGTAAGGACATTGAGGGAAGGCCCCCAAATTGAAGTTTAGATCCATCAAATTTTTGTTAGTTATGATCCATGTGTGTGAAGTCATCAACATTATATAGTTTTAGATATAATTAGGTAGGACTAGCCTGAGTAAAGAAATTATACAATATCATTAGGTTTAAACTCACAGTGCCTCAGCCATGTCCGCATCTTTTGTTAACGGGATAATTTCTATTGTATCTAGCCTATGTTCTTTCCTATAGTATCGAGCTGTACTTTCTCCATTTTAAACTAGAAAGGATCAAATGTATCATCCTTCTAACTCATTACATATTTTGTAAGACTTAGAGAAGGACACATTACAACTTTAAACTCTCGCATGTGCAAAGAGCTGAACAATTATCGCGTGTGGCACTTTGAACTTAGAACTCAAGTAGTTTAATAACTGAACTTCCTCTAGAACTAAAACTTGCAATGTGAAATAGGATCACTCTCCGTTAATCCACACTTAATTAAAACCTTTTGCTGTTCCCTTTCTTTTATAATTTAATAGTCTCTTTGATCAAACAGCTCGTCTGAAAACAGCTCCTCATACCTCTAGCGTTTTATAACACAGGCAAAATCATGGATTTTAATAAAAGACCCTATAGCTTGCTGACTGACTAGGGAATAGAGTGATATGATTCTAATGAAGAAAAGAGAGTTTATGTAAAACCTGTACGCTTGAATGGAATGGATTTTGATAGACGGACAAGCGAGAAGCTTTTTGCGTAGATAACGACAGTTGCATTTAGTAGGAAAATGTTCACATATTAAAAGAACTGTGTATTTACTTTTAGTGCGTTTTAAAAAAATGTGTGCCTGAATTCTTCCCTAAGAAGAATTTATTTACACCTTATTTCACAATCAATCAAGGCCAAATATAATTAGGTTTCATAAAAATGTCTTCACAAGTACCTTTGCAGACATTTTATTCTACACTTGCAACACATGTATTTAGACAACAGAGAAGGGCAAAGTCAAATGTTATTGTGACCATGTTCACCACATGTTGTCAGTTTATGAGTCCAGCCCTGCAAGCCAACGTTTAACACACTCTGTGTTTGTATTTTACGACCGTTTGTTTTGGCAAACAGCTGACGAACATATCATTGATTAAAGTATGAGTAACAAACGGAGTATTACTTCTAAAATGGTAGTGAAGTATAAAGTTTTGAAATTTTACATGACTCATGGAGACATTAGAAACTGTTCAAAAAGTCTTAATTCATAGGATGAGATATTTCACCATCAGCCAAGGCATATATTATTTTAAATTTTCAATCAAAATACATAAGCGTAAGGAGTTATTCAAATGTCAGAAGGAAAAATCCTGATTTCCAAAACCACAAACAGCAGATTGAAAATTCAAATACAGTATACAGTATAAATAAACCGCTCCCTTTGTCTTAGTGCACAACTTCAAATAGCTGCAGACAGATGGATCATTGTACTTAATTTAAGATTTACTACTTAAGTACTTACTTAAATTAGAAACAACTACAACTTATGTTCCTTTACCTCTTTGGGTTTGCTTACCAAAAGCTTCGTACAAACTATTTTTTTTGTTACAACTACAAACATTTGAAACTTCTTTGATCGCTACAGCTTTATTGTCATCTTCATCAGCCATGTTGAGTTATTGAAGGTTGAGCTAGTGAATCTACACAAAAAGTTGAAGCTTCAGTTTTTCAGTGTTTCAGTTTCAAAATGAATCCTCATCAGAATTGAAAGTATCAAATAGCAAACACAGCAATCTCCAACATTGTAGTGGGAAACTATCAGCATTTCCCCTAAATCTGTTGAATAGTTCTAAACTCTCAATGATCACGAAACTATTTCCAAGCACCGTTGTTTCAAACATGCAAACTCTGAATACAACAGAGTTCCATGTCATTGTCAAATATTAACTTTGAGTCACAATTATGTTGTCCGAAGTAAGTGAATTTACCCGGGTTCGAAACCGACTCTGGTTTTGGAAACTTAAATACATTTCCACTAAATCTCCTTGTAAAAAATTTCCTAATCGTAAAAGTTGTTAGCTTTTAACCCCTAAAATGTCGCAAAATTAATCTACATGTTTTGTTGTTAACTCCACATAGATAGGCTTAGAAAAGTTAGAGTTCAACATTTTTAATACTTTTGATTGAACAAATTATAATATTCTTAGCTGCTAAATTGTTTAGCTGGTACAACTTTATTGATAATTAAGATACTAATTACGGGTTTGCTAATATTGATCGTTTGTATTCACACAATAGCTACACATAGGTGTGGTATAGGCAGGAGGTTAATTTCAAAACACTTCCTAGTTTTTCTTCATATGATTAATCAAAATAACTGTTTATTAATTTAGTGAAAACTTTTTACATGCAAGTAATTCTATACTATTAACATCGGACAAACTTTATAAATATTAAATTTAGTGTTTGGAGACCAAATTGACAAAGTTTGCAAGAATCAGTTTCCACGAGAGCACGTCTTATCTGATATTCATAGAATGGCTTTGTAAGAAAATATTGTATCTTTTCATAAACATTCATTTATAGAGTAAGCAATTACATTTTCTCCGAAGATGTCTAGAAAGAACCAAATATTGCATTATTTGTTTTTAAGTTTACTGTCTACAAAGGTAGACTGGTCGTCCACCCTGATTATTTTAAGAGTGCGTAGAAATTAATGGCTGTGTCGTTGAAGTTTTCAGCCTAAATCGTTGTAGGACACGTGCAACGTTGTTTTCTTGCGGCACTGTAGGTATAAAGTTGTTATGGGTTGTTTATAAAATAAATTACATTTTATAGTGCACTAAATATTTTAGTACGAGTAAATGCGATGAGCCGAATTTTTATTTTCTTATCAGACTGTGACATAAATACAAAAATTAAAGAAACTTTGTATTTGAATTTCTTGTAAACTAATAGTTTTTTCAAAACAGTAGCCACAAAACATTAGTGTCAACTTTCAAATAAAACTTGTTTAAAAATATCTAATGAAAATAGCAGGAACAGCAATAACGCTAGGTAAAGGTCAATGATAATGAAAAAAGACACATTGTAGTCCTTGATCAAAGGACAAACTTAGCCTTGTCAAAAAAGATTAATCTTAATTTTTATTTCCACATGCGATTTGGTAAAAGCTCTTTAAAGGGTATTCAAAACACCATTTGCAAACCAAACAAAAATAGCAACAGCACATAAAGCACGCACTGCTGTAGCGCAGTACTTAACTGTGACATGAAAGCTACATTAGCGTCAGTGTGAAACGTATCTACCTAGCGTCATTGTGAACATATTGTGTCTGCGTATCCACATACTGTATTGTGTCTGTGTATCAACATATTGTGTCTATGTATCCACATATTGTGTCTGCCTATGTATTGTGCCTCTAATCTGTATGCACTGCACAGTGAAAATGCTAAGTTTCTTTAGTTTCACATCACACTAGTATAGTCTCTTTTAGTTTGGTAAGCTTAAAAGCACTTCTAGCCTCGTATCGAATGCTGTGATTTCTCGATGTAGGTTTATCTTTTTGCTCTTTTTTCTGGTCTATATAAGGTCCTTGCAAGTTTCTAAATTCCACTGATTATAGAAGTGTAAACGTTTTTTTTCTTTTACGACATAATGGCATTTTTTGGTTTACAGTTTGCAAACATATTTTGTTCAGCGTTTGTTGTTTGTTATCAGGCTGTTTGAAGTATGTTAAAAGCCTCCTGTAGAGAGGGAAAGTTGGCCACTGCAGTTTACCAGGCCTGGCTTCTCCATGAATAATATATGGAACTTTGTGCGGACCCATAGCTCACTACCAAACCGTTCAATATCTGTTGAAACTTATATCGAAACGTGGCTTTGTAAACAAAGTAGCTTTCTTTGTAGTTAATGTATTGATGATAGCCATGATTGAACCCGACGGCGAAATTATTTGTGTAGAAAATACACTCTCTACACAGAAAATATTAAATAATTATTTCTGAATAACCTGAAAACCCGCATGATTCTGGTTTGTTATTCTCAAGGACACTAATGCATCTTATACGTGTCTGTATTGTTGATAATAGTTGGCATGACACTGAATTGGTTGTGTGCCAACAGATTCACTTCTTCTCAGAGAAGGCGAACTTGACATCAAGAAATAATTACGGTATGGAAAATCAGGAAACACATGTGATTGTTTCAAACATTCTCGCTGGCTATAAATGAAATGTAAATAAAGTAAAAACCAACTTAACTGGTGGATGAACATACAAATATTGTATCCCACGCCAACCAACTATTTTCTGAAAAAGTTATTTTAAAATAACTCATATATTTTGTTGAAACGCTGAACGAAACATACAAACATCCATTAGTTTATTTTAAAACTACAAAGGAAGCATTGTTTGATTGAAACCCAATCAACTATTGTTTGAACAGAGAAACTAGAACGGCTCTCTCGATTTGATGGGTTGAATCTAATTGGACCAGTGAGTGTGTAAGTATTAAAACTTATTTAGATAAATTATAAAATTAGATAAATTATAAAATTAGTTTAGCGGAAACAATAGTGTTTACAACAAATGTTTGCAGATTTATGTGCAGATCTAACCACAAGTCTTAAATAACTTGTATTTTAAAAGACTACTTGAATTATACAAATCTGATAGAAAGTATATAATTAGAAATTAATGGAATAATTCTGATTTAACGGGTTTAAATATTTGTTTGGCCTCATTATCTTCAAGTTCTATATTATTATTATTATGAATATATTCTCTATATTAGTATTGATAATACAGCTTAGATAATCTAACTACTTTAGAACAGTCTATTTTGAACTAACTGAACGTCATCCCCAAAGAGTTTACGTTCGCAAAAGTCAATATTGCACAGCTACTAACTGAACAAATTTAAAGAAAGATTTTAAAGGTATCAGTTCAATACTCGCCAGGAATATTTATCAAAATATATACATACCTATATTGCTTCTTAGTGCCTTTGCTTAGTTGAGAATATTGTACTTAAACATGTTGAAATGTGATAGTTATAAGGTAGGACACGCTCAAATTCCTATGAAAAATGGCTCAGACAGCAGCTCTGGATGCTTGAAGTAACGCTTTCTTTGATCTTTGAGACATACGTTTGTATCTCAGAGTGGAACCACTGAAGAATTCCCTTACAAAACAACGGTTTGCGTCGACGTCTTTTCGACCTTCTTCTGTGCTTTGCAAATGACTTTTAAAAACATAGTATTTCAATTTTAATGTAAAAAATTAAGCATTTCACTGTTTGCTTATCTTGAATGACAAACAACGTTTTAATGAGTATCAAATACTTATGCATCTAATTATCATCGTGATTATGATGCAAAATAGAATTGGACAAACCCCTTTAAACCTTAAGACACCTTCTCGACAGTGTTTTACGTCGGTATTCCATATGGTGAAGGATATCTTACGAATTATATATCCGAATTTCATTTTTATACGAAAATAACGCTCAACCATGTATCCTAACCTGGATCCTGGAAAAGAAAAACCTTTAGAGAACCTTGAAAATCAGATTTCAAAAATCATGTAGCGACACAATTTTAATTTTACCGTTAGCTTTTGTAAATATACTATATTGTCAGTTAACCAAATCTTAGAAATCTTCTACTCTGGTTACGAAAGAGTGCGAGCAAAACTCAGAAAACGAAATTTCCATTACAGTTGACCTACTATAACATACATTCAATTCTACCCCTATCCTATTGTGCTTATCAACATTTTATAGACGAAAATTTGCAACACATCTTTTCCTTATCTAAGATGTAAGGTTTCCGGTTTACACCGCGTCACAGTTGAAATATAACTACTGCTAAACGTTTCGACCTCGCTGTGGAGAGTCATCCTCAGTAGCTTGTTGACTGGCTGAGACTGGATTGGCTGGCCGTGGCGTCTTCTTATTTACCCAATGGGTGGAAGGGGGGTCCTGTCACCTGATTGGCCGAGAGGGTGGAGCCTGTTGCTCGTTGTCGAACTGGATTGGCTGGCTTCAATAGGACCTCTGAAGAACTGGCTGCCAAGTTTTTGATAATTTTATGCTGTTTTCTTTGTTAAAGCTGTCTTCATGCTTGAGTATTTCTATGGTTTCTCTAATTTTCCTTGGATAATAGTATGCAACTTCTGCCAAGACTTTGGTTTTGTCAAAATCAATTTCATCTTGTAGCTGTGTTCTGCTATTGCCGACTTTTCTATGTCTTCTTGTTTGGTATGCCGTATGTGCACTTGAAGTCGTGTAGAGATTAGCCGCTTCGTTTCGCCAATAAAGAGCTGAGCCGCAACTGCAAGGTATCCCATAAACTCCAAGTGTACAAAGATGAATATGAAAATGTATGAAATTAGAGAAACCACAGAAATAATCAAGCATGAAGACAACTTTAACAAAGAAGATAGCGTAAAATTATCAAAAACTTGCCAGCCAGTTCTTCAGAAGTCCTATTGAAGCCAGCCAATCCAGTTCGACAACGAGCAACAGGCTCCGCCTACTTCGGCCAATCAGGTGACAGGACCCCCATTGGGTATATAAGAAGACGCCATGGCCGGCCAATCTAGTCTCAGCCAGTCAACAAGCTACTGAGGATGACTCTCCACAGCGAGGTCGAAACGTTTAGCAGCAATTATATTTCAACTGTGACGCGGTGTAAACCGGAAGTCCTTTCCTTTACTTTTACTATTTTATTTTCCTGTGTTAAGTCACTTGGCACAATATTCCTTGTAGACTAATCCTCATCATCAATGTTTTTATGCACAATGTTATCGCCTAAACCATGTGTTTGTCAATTCAAATTTAATTCCCAGAAATTCACTTTGTTTCCTGTTGCTTTAATGACGAGCTGTCTAGTATACCCTTAGACACAAGACACTATTAAGAGAACAAACAAGGAAATCCAAAAAGCTTCTAGAAATCCTATCTAAGTGGCGTTTGTCTGCCAGTTGCTGATGAGTTCTAATTTTCCATTTCTTTCCTGTTGTTTGTTTCTTCTTTTTTTGTTCGTTTCTTGTTCACTGTAACTAAACAAAATATATTTTCATTTATTAGTAATGAAATTACTACTCTAGTTCAAAACATAAAATTTATATGTGTCAAAATTGTTTATTATCATTTCTATTCACCAATGAGCAGGATAAAACGCAGACGTTTCGTTGGATGAAAGTGTAAAATCTCCTCTGATGTAAGAGTGCACTTTGCAATTCAAAAGTAAAGCTTTTAAAACATCTCCAGAAACCAGGCCAAACTGCATTCTGCTGCAATCACTGTTCTTGTGTGACCTATGCATACTGTATGTCAAACTGAAGAGAAAATATTTCTTACAAACGAAACTGTAAAGTTTGCTAAAATATTGTTTCATAAGCCTGAAATGGAATATACATATATGTAAACCAAATCATTTCTTACGTTCTGTTACTTGACCAGATTCAAACCTTTCGTCAAACATCATCGTTAACTGGCTTTAAGGTTCTCTAATAACGCTGAACACCTTTGTTAATGAAGCTCAGTTGTAGAGAAACTGTTTGGGGGAAGTGCTTCATCAAGGAACAAAGTTAATTAACGCATCGTTAGTACAGGAACAAGACATCTAATCTTACACACAAGAAGCCATAAAGAGTTTGAACATTTAAAAGATGATTCTGATCAGGCTAACCACGGTATCTTATGAGCAGCTGACCTACGAAGCTTGAGGTATCAGGTTCAACTCCTACTCTAGGCACCTCAAGTGTACTCTCGCAGTCTACTCATCTTAATGAAAGGAGGCCAATTTTTCTTAAGATCTATAAAGCCTTTTCTGGCTACAATGTTGAACTAAAAAAAAGATAAAATAATTAATAATGTTGAATTCTACAGAACACTGAACAAGCATTGCTCAGATGTTGCCTAACCTGAATCCGGTCATTCCACTGATTGCTAGCTTAGCTCGGCTTTGTGTTGTTGCGATATATCCTGCACTTAACCCGCAATAATGGCTTATATCCGTGTGTTTGATATAGTATAACGAAAACCATCGATATGACCAAGCCAAACATTCGACGTTTTAACATTTGATAATTATAACGGGTGTTGCTGTTGGGAACTTTCGTGTATGTACAACACTACTTCAATTTACTGATTTTTCGTTCTTTCTGAATATGTTTTTTTCATTCCACTACTTTGAACTCTACTCAAACTGAAACTTAAAAGTGTGTTACGGAAATAGAGGGTAGAACCGACATGAGCTGTTGTTGAATAGTTAGACAGTGCGGTGAGTTAGCTTCGTGCTGTGGTTAACCAACAAATCAGCTGGTACTGATGCAGACAGCTGATTAAACTTTAGATGACCTTTCATTTCACCTTCGCTAAAATCACATATATTAGTAACTTTGCTTATTGAGAATCACCTCTACGTAAATTAAATTAGTTTGAGTGAAGAGATTATTGGAGAAATTTTAAAGTTAAGTTGAAATTAGCTGCAAGAATCTGTCCGTGCTTACAGGGTAGGATTGTTCTGCAGTGAAGCTTCATTGTAGATTATGTACGTCTGATACATCAAGGGAGAAACCCTTAATCATTCGATATTAAGCTTCTGTGGGAGAATGTCAGTCGTAAATTGTACCTGGTTCAACTGCTCAAAAATAGTTAATTCGTTTGCATTGCCTGGAGGCGAGACAGGAACTTTTAAGCAGGGATGAAAGTTTAGAAGGATCAGCCCGGTTTAATTTTGGTAGTTCCATCTCTCATTCAAGGAAATAACGAACGTTACTTACCGTTCGTATGTCCTAAATGATTAAACACCAACAAGTTAACAAACGTGGGTGTGCTACACGGACTTATAATTGAGTAAATTTGCACAATCTCATGTAATTCTGATGTTGTTAGTTACTTTAGTGTTTACCTATTGACATTGACTTACTTGATCTAGACCTTTTTACTTACTTCTTGTAGAAATATGTGACGTTTATCTGTCACACTAGAGCCTGTTTGAAAACAGTTAGAGAGCAAAGGTTGGAATCTGAAGAGTTACAAAAGCAACACACATTGGTACACGTGTTCTTGCTGAAGGAAGCTGAGCGAACAACAAAGCGGAAGTAGCTTTGACGTCATTTCCGCCGCCATGCCCTGCCTCATATCCGGTCCTAGACTTATTGTTTCATAGTCGTTAGCATTTCTTGTTTCTTTTCTCAACTAAACTGAAAGAAGTTTGCACGGTTTGTATTTCTCAACAAGAATAAGAGGCAAAGTTTAAACTTAAAGGTGGTCGGTGCATACTATGCCATGCTAAATAAACCGTGGGTATGCTAAATAAATTATGGGTACCATTTTCTCAAAAACTAATCAACATTTAAGGTTTTATTTGTGTGTTTAAATCTGTATACAGGTGTCCGTATTTTAAGCAATGGGGTAGGAAAAGATGGCTAGTGGATTGTTTTCAAAAGTGTTTTGATGACAATTACAATGGCATATAACTTGTGTTATGGTGCTTCTTACAACTATAACTGTTATTTCTGCTATTTGGTGCCAACTATTTCTGCACGTAAGGAATAACATGTAAATACCAATCGTGAACAAAAGCGTAAATTGTTGATGTTTGAAAACAAACGCTGAGTTAACTACGATACAGGCTGAGCTACAACAACGTTGATTTATTCCGCCTTGTTCAGGTCTCTTTGTTCAAGCCACCGCGCTGAGCAAACATGCTTTATGATAGTATGGAAATTAGTATTGATTTACCTCTCTGAAGCTAAAAGGGACAAAGCAAATCTAATTTACGTGCAAATTGCAACCTTTGTCTAACACTGATCGCTAGTTATAATGTTTAGTTCTTAAAATGCATTTAAAAATATTTATAAAATGTAAATATGTATATTGCTCATCCAACGTTATTTGAGTACGCAATCGTAAGTATTTCTAGTATGGCTTAGTACTACCGCTGCGGTTGCATGTAAGTTATATGGACGACCAGTCTATGCGTCTGTCACGTGGTCAGCCAGTCTACCCAATATTGTAATGACTTTGCTGCAATATAAGGTGGAAGAGCAATAACACGAAGTACAAGTTACTTCATTTCCTGCGACAAGGCCACCAGTACCTCATATCCGGTCCCAGCTAACTTTATCAAACCTTTCAAACTTGCCGGCAACAACTTCATGTTCAGTGTCTAGCTGTCTTGGGAGGTTTACGTAAGAGCATGTCTTAGTTTGAACCAGGACAGAAGTAACTCTACGTAAGTTTTATATCGCTGAACAGAAATTTAGAGATGCAGTTTTATCAAGATTGTCATTATACACATAATAACGCATATATGCTACTCTGAAGGTTAGGTTAGGTATTACTTGTGTATGATTGATAATTAATGTCAACCTGTAATTAAACAACACAGAGATAAGGCATCAACCTGTCACTGATGGTAAACAAAATAACATCTGTTCTGAGTCAAGGTTGGAATGGTATCTATGACATTGCTGACAGCAGCTGTCTTCACGTGTGAATGTGTTCTCTCTACTGGAGTCTGATTTCATACAGAACACAGTTTTAGTTAACATATTACTAGATACCTCTAATTTCATGTTAAGCAAATAGGTGTTGAGTAGATAGATAGTAGATTACTATTTAACCTAAACACAATAATTTTTTTTGTTAAATAAATAAAAAAATGAAAACAAGATACTATTTGCATGTTTCTAAAATGTTTATATTCATGGATAAATGTAATCAAAGATAGTCCAAACTATACCTCGAGGAAATAAATTCTGCATGATGAAAAGAACAAAATAAAATGGCTTTCCACGCTTTCCATACTATGGAAATAAGACTAACGGACTGTTATTGTATCTTTTGTAAAATACAACTTGAACCAAGTTAAACTAAGTCAGCCTATAAAAGGTTAGAACATTCAAAACACCTTACATTTGTATCAACTCAATATTAATTACTTGATGCTCTTCAATTTTGAAACTTGGCAGTGAAAGTCAGTTTACATTTTACTTGTAGGAAACTGCAGTTATTATTTACGAGGCATTATTTATTGTAAACTCGTAACTTGCAAAATGGGAGAAATCACTTTTTCAGCTCTCTGTGGTCTATTCAAAACGTAAAGCAGAGAGGTTGGTCTTGGCAGAAGAAACGTGTTGGACATTTCCCAAACCACACACATTTGTTGTATTGACTCTTGAGGGAATGCATGTCATCTTTTATATGATGTCAAAATGTGTCTTGTCTGTTTGGAAATGGAACCTTTTGGTTTAATAACTCGACTTTCATATTCATAAAGTGGAAGCTCAGTATACAATAGATAATTAATACTTGTTATAGTGTGCCCTGTCGTTTTACAAAGAAATGGCATGACAAACAGAGAATTTTCGGTTGGGATCTATGTACATAACTTTTACTTAATTTTAACGAAGTGGACAAAATGAAAAGAATGATTAGTTAAACGACGGCTAAAGTTTGGGTATAGATAAAACTGGTTCATGAATGTTAAACAAACTCGAAGGATAACTCTTCACTTCAAATTAACAAAAACTTGTAAAACGTGTATTAACCCAATTGTTTAGGAAAATAAAACCCGTTTGAGATTAATCGTAGTTTTAACTAATTTTAAACAGAGTTTTACAAACTTTTTACCGTTAAACTTGCATGGTATCTATTATGTATTAATATGTACAAAGTGGCAAACCTGCCAAGGATTTGTCTAGAAAAAGGTTTGGCTTGACGTGTCGCTTCATGATTCCCTTCATTACTTTTACATCAATAAATAAATAATATTTTATTGCCATGAACAAAGGAATTTTGCATAGACATTTAACACCATACTAGGATAATAAAAATAATTAAACATTATAAATTTTGTATTAGTTGCTAATCTTTAATTTGTCTTCAAAAAAATCTTCATAGTTGTAGAACGTACTTTCTTGTAATTTAATATTAGTTTAGTCTTGAATTTTCTTATATTTTTTCTTCTTTCATTTGTTTGTATTGTTCCTTTGCTTACTTATTTACTCAAAAGGTTGTGTACACCCAGAGTTGTGAAATACACGGAGTTAATGTCAGAGTAGATTTGAGTTGTGTAATGAAGGCAAAAATGACTTTGTTAGCTTAATTTCCACGTGAGTTCTTAGAGTCATCATCACGAACCAAACATAAACTGATGAAATGTCATAAAGTCTGGAGATCACGGTTTATTAGTTTGATTTCAAGTGTGGATTAGGTAACCTTTGTCTGTTGGCTAAGTGTCTTTGAGTTTTATTTTGGCCTAATGATATTGGAGGTGTCATGAAAATACGTCCCTACATCCGAAGTAAGTAAATAGTGTGTACGAAGTTTTACTTTCTATTTTCGGGAAAAGCTAAGGTACATTTTTACTAAGATCTAAGGCTTCCGGCTTACACCGCGTCACAGTTGAAATATAATTACTGCTAAACGTTTCGACCTCGTTGTAGAGAGTCAACCTCAGTAGTTTGTTGACTGGCTGAGACTGGATTGGCCGGCCTTGGCTACTTCTTATATACCCAATGGGGGGGAGGGGTCGAAGTGATTGGCCAAAGTGGGCGGAGCCTGTTGCTCGGCAATAGCAGAACACAGCTACAAGACAAAGAAGAATTATAATTAATTAAGAAGAATCCAAGAAAAATTAGAGAAACCATAGAAATAATCAAGCATGAAGACAACTTTAACAAAGAGGACAGCATAAAATTATCAAAAACTTGGCAGCCAGTTCTTCAGAAGTCCTATTGAAGCCACCCCTGTCCTATTGAATCCAGTTCGACAACGAGCAACAGGCTCCGCCCACTTCGGCCAATCAGGTGACAGGAAATCGGGTATATAAGAAGACGCCACGGCCGGCCAATCCAGTCTCAGCCAGTCAACAAGCTACTGAGGATGACTCTCCACAGCGAGGTCGAAACGTTTAGCAGTAATTATATTTCAACTGTGACGCGGTGTAAACCGGAAGTCTTAGATCTTAGTGATGACACCGGCCACGAAAGCCTAAGAGTTAAGAGTATATTTTTACATTTTAAGCCGTGCACATTTAAGCATATAAACCGAATGTGAACTGTGTTTAGCTCTTTATTGCATTAATTATTCTTAGATTTTTAGGAAGCTTCGTAAGAAAGGTTATAGGCTTAGTTAGGCCTAAGTATAGGTTGCCACATGTAAACCTACAAAAAATCAATACCGGTTTAATCAATCAAAAATGTGGAATGACGTAAAGTTATTGATCGAGTTTTTGCTATATATGCTACGTATATGCTATGTTTTAAATACTAATAACAACGATAACAATAATAAATCTTGAGTTAAAATAAATGTAGTACTGCCTCTAGCACTAGATGTTTAAATAAAAATTCCTATATAACAGGTTGTTGTTAAAACTTGACAAATTACGACGTTAGGCTACACTTTAATAAATATGAAATGCTTTTTCCCCATCCCTTCTACCTTAATCAGCTTTCAGTTTCAACGTTGTTGCAAGGTTTGCTGACTTTAAGTTAGGTTCAACTTGCAGTTCCAAAGTGTTAAGTATATTAGGATTCATGAACTGCTCAGCTTTGCATGAGTTTGAACTATGCAATCTTGATTGATTGATTGATACCACATAGTAACTTAACAAATTTGAGGAAGTAAAAATATCCCCACTAACTTCTTTTACTCCTAACTTACAAAGCAATCCTCTGATTGGATAAAGTAATCAGGCTGCTGATGACTCACCTTGAATAGAAACTGTTCAATGTTCAACATCACAGAGTTAATCAAGTCAGAAACGAGGTTAATTCTAGCATCGTTTGACACCTGATAAGTTGACTCTGGCTCGTTTATCTTCAATATCCTCTCCTCTCCTGTTCCTGGAATTAGTTAGACGCCTATAAAATCAAAACTTGATTTGGCGCACATGATTTAAGTACTGTTTAGTAGTTAATACTTAGTTTGAATTCAGTTTATACCTTTTCTAAGTTCAGATAGCAATTTCAAATGGGTTTAGGTGTGGTGACGTGAGGTTATGATGTTAATGTTGATTAAACTTGAAATTTGAAAAGAAAAAGCTTTACACATGATGTGGTTTGGTTTATGAAAATATGATTTGTATCACTAAATATTAGTTAGAGAGCGTTTATCTAGACCTAGAACGGTTTATGTTTAAGTCTTTTACAGCGGAGATGAGTTTACAGGACATACACTTGGGAGACCAACCAGTTGTATAAACGACGATAAATTTATAGTTGACAGATTCAAAGATTGTTGATACGTAAATCTGAGTGTGAGTTAGATGTCTAGAAATCAGGGACGTATTTGAATCTAAAGTAGAGACTTTACGGAGGTTAAATGGATAGGAAATGTGGTTGACATTACACGGTGGGTGAGAAATTCCCTACTCATTGAAGTGCACTGGCAACAGAACTCGGTGATAAATTTGGTTATTGAAATAGCCTTTCCTTGTAACAAAGAAATATATTTTCAACTTGAAATAAATACAAATGGTCCAATAAAAAACTTTCATAAAACTATTAACCCGCTATACAAGTTTTTTATTGAATCATTTGTATTTATTTTTTAGTAAAATTATAAATCCAATAAGGAGTTCTACTACAGTAGATGTAAAGAAATATATGCCTATCACGAAGTTCTATTGTTGGTGGTACCAATCCCGATTGCGTTCAAAATCCTAATGGTTTTAGGATAAAAACAAACACATAATTACTTAATTATTTTAGTCATAATAATTCGTGTTAGTTTTTGTTTATTTACAAGTATTTATATATAAACTTATTATTTTATTTTTTGTTCACTCTTAACGTAACTTACACGTACTTTGGTAGGCAGCAACATAAGTGCAAAGTTTAAAGACGATGATTTACCTGAATAGCAGCGCTGTGACGTCACGAGAACTGTGTAATCAAGTTACAAACAAAGTTAATTACAAGCCGTTATTCTCGCTGGATCAGCTGACAGTCAACTCGCCGTCTAGTTTAACGAACCCAGCTGTGTTCCATAACAAACCGGCAGTGTTTACCTTGTTTATGGAATAGTTACACTGGGACAAGTCCATGTAACTCAAGCTCAAGCTTATGTACCGGTTCAGGGCAAATAAGAAACGAAAACATAATAGACTTTCCTTATAAGATGGCCAGTGAATATGACGTAGTAGGAAAAACTAAACTCCATAATGGAGTTCTCACAAAAGGTGGCCAGTTTGTTGACGTGACGACAGGTTAACAACCGT
The DNA here is from genome assembly GCA_018831715.1 of Matsumurasca onukii. Taxonomy (NCBI): domain Eukaryota; kingdom Metazoa; phylum Arthropoda; class Insecta; order Hemiptera; family Cicadellidae; genus Matsumurasca; species Matsumurasca onukii. The sequence continues at coordinate 13,641,654 of CM032065.1, forward strand.
TTGGATTTTATAGATATATGAACAGACAATTAAATAATTAAAATAATTGAAAACTAAGACAGTTTCGCCATTTTATTCAAATTCCGGTCGGTTTTGGAGATTACTCCATAATTACGGATGAAAAAACTTTAAACGCAAAATTTCAATTAAGGGTCTAAATACTGTATTTTAAACATAATCTGTGTAGAAATAAATGTTTAAAATAAATTAAATCAGTACTTAAATAAAATGAACATTTGGTTTTACGGTAAGCTGTATAATTGAAGATAGGATTGTATTCAGTTACATCAGTGGTATTTTACAAATTAGTCTTTCAATTTCTCCATGAATATATGACAATCTTCTTTGCAAGACTTCTGATAGGCAATTCTATCACTTGTGACGTAAGAAGAAGTGGTGATGTTGGCAGACATGCAAGTGGTTACACAAGTTTGTGGATTCAATCAAGGTAGTTTTCACTGCAGCTGAGCCACACAGGGTTTACCACATTAATTCTTTACTTGTGAAGTTGTGCTTAACACATGATACATAAGTTGTAGAATTGGAAATGAGAGTTAAGAACATCTTATATTTGCACAAGTTTCTGATGGTTACAAATTTACATCCTCAGTGGAATCATGACTCCATCCTCCAAAGAGCATAGTGCCACTAAGAATAAAGCTTATTTAATCTAGAGATTTAAGATAACTTTTCGTCTTTCGTCCGTCTTTCATTTAGAAAACTAGCTACATATTGGGACTAATCTCTTTCAAGAAACACTTGCAAACAGCAATATATATTCCTTTTCTGCGTTAATAATTAAGTGATTATTATTTTGCCTCTTGTTATTAGAAAGCATTGATTATTATTACTTCTGGGTATAAGCTTAGTAAAACTTTAAATTAACAAATAATGGAAAGACTAGTTAGAAAGTTATGATTAGAATTTGAAAATCAGAGCAAATTGAAAACATTGTTTGGCTTTACTTTGTAAAGAAATGAGGAAACTACTTTGAACTAACTTGGAAATATCTATATCTATTGTATCGAAATACCGAGTGTTCCGAATTAGAGTTGTAAGCAATCTCTTGCCCAGAAAGTACAGTATGTTGCATTTAATTCAGTTAAGAGTGTGTATTGCAAAGGAAAACTTTAGTTTGACTCACTCAAGGGACAAAGCCACAGCAGTTTAAAGTTTCTAAGAACTTGAATGAACTTAGTATGTCCTTACTTGGCCTCTGAACTTTCCCTTCGTCCTTCTCTGTATGTTTTTTGTCCATCCATTATGCCTTTTGAGTAAAAACTAACTAATGCTTTTCGAGCTTTAAATTCTTAATTGAAATCACCTTGGTAACGCTAATTTGTAACAAGCTGCGTAATTACTCCAAACTTTGTTTCAGTAAATACGTCACTCAACAAAGCCAGAACCAATATGTTCAATATAAATTGTTGATCAAAGACACAGTTGATGACGAGTTGGAACTGTGTATGCGGAATTCTCTCGAGAACAGCAAACAAATGTGACAAATACAGAACACTGAGTAGACAAATGTTTAATACAACTGTGTAAATGCCTTTGAGCGTAAAGTGAAAATCAACAATGTCTACGCACACAGCTATCCATAACTACTTTGTATATTTCACAGTAGCTTCTGTTATATTGTTTTTGTTTTACATTTTTTAACCACGCTTTTCGTGGTTTCATATCGGATGTCACCACAAGGGGTGGATTTAATAAATAAAGCAGTAAAAATTCTAAATAATCGAAGTTTTACTTTTCACAGTTCAACGTTTTCCTACATATTTTATCCATGTACCAATCCATGTAGGCCATCGTACACGAAACGGATCTTTACGCCTAATATAATCCAAGTAATTGTTACCAGATCCCAAAAATTTCGGTCTGTCATTCATCAAAGTGGTTCACCCAAAATTTTTACCTTTACCTATTGTCACACTATGAATTTCAATCGGCTTATTTGTGAAACCATTGACAAATCCAAATGAAATTACAAGGCATATATTGATGTATTGACTATATTTTACCACATAAATACATATATTAGGATCCGGAGGACTTTTGGGTATGGTTTTAATGAATCTTTGGTGGAGCTTATTTTGCGTTTTGAACGGTGCTCTCACTTTAAATTGCCTACCTAACCTCCTTAGTTTTCCAATTATTCTGACACATAAGGAATTTAAATGACCATACGTAGGTTGATCAACATCCTCATGTTCCCACTCTGCTCTCTTAGCACTATGTAGTATTTAATTAATTCACTTTCTACTAATTTAAACTCCGCTAATTTTCCATCTTGATCTGAGCACATGCTCGTAGTTCTATCAAATAACGGGTAAGTTACGACTTCTTAAAACAAAATATATTCGGACAAAGAAATATACAGACCCGTGACTGTCTTGCCTACAAAAAATGCACTCAAGGACGTCCTAATCTCTTACCATACACCACGAAGGGATGGACACCTGTCTCTGTTTTTTCACCTGAAGACGGGATCAGATTCCAGATTTCGTCCGTAGTAATATTGAACCTCAGAAATTGTACCATCGTCAACGGCAAACTTCAAACGAAGGAGGTTAAGAGGTTTCCATACATTGGCACAATTATTTAAAACTTCTTTAAAGATAGTTAGTGATTCAAGACTCACCTCAAAGCAATATGCTTTTGTTTGCAATAATATTTGAGAAACTTGAATAATTTAGAAATTGGTTGCAAAGCATAGAAGAAGGCTAACAAACGACGTTGATGGAAAGCGTTGTTATGTAAAGGAATTCCTCAGCGGTGCCACTCTAAGTTACAAATATGTGTCTTGAAGATCAAATAAAGCGCATTCAGAAATAAGCAAATTCGGAAACCATACCTATATCTTATTTTTAACTATGAGCTTTACAAACAAATCTAAGAAATACGTAGTTCGCCATCAGAGTGTTAGGAGCTCGTACGGGCGGACAACAAAGTTCAAAAGGTTGAAAGTTAAATAGCGCTTAATATATTCTAAAATTTCTTTATTACACACTTTACAGCTCTTATGTTAGCCAATACTAAGAAGCCAAAGGTAATCTTGTCTGAAATGTATTAAACTAAAACACAATATGTTTACAATCTTCCTTCAAATGTATCTAATTAATACGTAGCTGTACAATATTGACTTATGAACACATAAACTCATAGGGTTAGTTTAAGTAGATAGTTATTTAAAATATAACTTTATATTATTCTCTAACATTATAATATAGAGTCCGAAGAAGTTAACAAAGCACAAAGATAATTGAAAACGTTGAACCAAACTAATTGTTGATTATTGGAAACTCAACAGTTTCAATCAAACTTTTAGAATAAATTGAACAATACAAACAATCAAACACTCACCGGGCCTATTACAATCGTCCCGTCAGCTGTTGTATTTTCTCTGTTTAAACAATAGTTGATGAAGTTTCAATCAAACAATGCTTCCTTTGTGGTTTATTTGTTGACAGTTTTAACAAAAGATTAGACTTTTTAAAGGATTTTTTTAGACAAGATGACGTTGGTATATAATAAAATATTGGTAAGTTCATTCAACAGTTAAATAGACTTTACCATCCTCCCATTCTATTCCTTGCTTGCGAGAAAGTTTAGGGCAATCACACGTAATCCCTCATTTTCCATATCGTATTTTCCATATTTTCTTGATGTCAAGTTCTCCCTCTCTGAGAAGAAGTGAATCTGTTGGCCTACAACCAACTCAGCGTCTTGCCAACTATTGTCAAACCTAGAGACAACCATTTACAATCTCAGTGTTTTCACAGCTGTTGGCTTTCTTTTTTTGAATTAAAGAGAGTTTTGTCTGCAAAGCCAGGATTCGATATAGGTTTCAACAGCTATTGAACGGTTTAGTAGAGAGCTATGGGTCCGAGCAAACCTTCATCTTTTATTCATGGAGAAGCCAGGCCTGGTGAACTGCATTGGCCAACTTTCCCTCTCTGTAGGGGGTTTTATCATGTTTCAAACAGTATGATAACAAACGCACAACATGTTTGCAAAACTGAAAACCATTAAATTGAATTGTATTAAATCTGTAATAACACAGTTTAGACATTTTTATGAATCTTATCCATCCCAGAAATTGAAGAGCAAAGAGCAAGGAATTCTCCCTGCATCGAGAACTTAAGACATTCTATACGGAGCCGGGGGCGCGTTGAAGCGTTGAACAGCTGAGATACTAGGTTGAATTTATTAAACACTTTAGGAGTGTAATAAATGTATCAAACATAAAGATGCACAACAAAAAGCAGATACAATATTATATGGATGCAGAGACAAAATATGTTCAGATTGACGCTACGAAGATACATTTCGCATTGACGCAAATGTAGTTTTCCTAAAATTTATAACGGAAAGAGGCATAAAAGAATTTGCTGTAGTCATTAACTTGTGTAAGTTGTACCCGCATTTTTTTTTGTTCATGTTGTTGATTTTCATTTTACGCTCAAAGGCATTTACACAGTTGTATCAAACATTTGTCCACTCAGTGTTTTGTATTTGTCACGTTTGTTTGCTGTTCTCGAGAGAATTCCACAAACACAGTTCCAACTCGTCATCAACTGTTTCTTTGATCAACAATTTATACTGAACATATTGGTTCTGGCTTTGTTGAGTGACGTATTTACTCAAACAAAGTTTGTAGTAATAACGCAGCTTGTTTGGAAACATGACAATTTATACGTAAATCTCGTAAACTAGTGTTACAAAATCTAGTTTAATTAAGAATTTAAAACACGGCTAAACATTGAAGTAAGTTAGTTCTCAAATACTTAAAACAAGCACTTAAGTTAAAAGGTTCAAGCTTTCGAAATTAAACTTCAGTTTTGGAGGAAATATCGTACATTTACTTTAAAAGAAGGTCGGAGGGAAGTAAGGAGGGAAGTCAGAGGCCAAGTAAGGACAAACGAAGTTCAGGGAAATTCCAAGAAACTTTGGACTGCTGTGGCTTTCTCCTTTGAGTGACTCAAACTAAAGTTTCCCTTTGCAATATACATTCTTAACTGAGTTTAATGCAACATACTGTACCTTCTGTGATTTAAACACGATTGCTTAGAACTTTAGTTCTAAACACTCGGTACTACGAAACACTAGATATTTCCTAGAAAGTTCAGAGTAGTTTTTCAATTTCTTTATAATGTAAAGTCAAACTTTGTTTTCAATTCGCTGAAATTTCCAAATTCCAACCGTAACCATTGGCCTGTCCAACATATTTCGTCAATTTCAAGTTGTACTTAACTCTGGATACAAGATGGGGTCAAGATTATCAAATAACAAGTGGCAAAATAATATTAAATTGATTATCAACGCAGAAAAGGCTGATGTAGTGTTATTCGTAAGCCTTTCTTGAAGGAGGGTAGTCCAAATCTTTAGTTCTTTTCAAAACTAAAGAAGAACGATACGGTTTATTTTAAATAATTAGATCCACTAAAGCTTTATATATTAATAGCACTATGGTCTTTAGAGGTTGGAGTCAAGACTTCATTGACGATGTACACATTTAGTCACCAGAAACTTGTGCATCAGATTTACGAAACCTCCATTTCCACAACTGCAGTTTCCAATTCTATAAGTCTCAAGTGTTAAGGAGAACTTTGCAAGTAAGGAATGAATGTGGTAAACCCTATGTGGCTCAGCTGCAGTGAAAACTACCTTTGATTGAATCCACAAACTTGTGTAACCACTTGCATGTCTGCCAACATCACCACTTCATCCTACGTTAGAACTGAATTCCACTATCACAATACGACGTCACATAATGACATACGACGTAATAAAATGATGACTGCATAACATGTCACATGTTTTTCGCAATAAACCATTTATTTATTTATTAACCAAAAGAGGCTAAGATGTTTGAATGCCTCGTCGACCCGTACAATCTAAGAACTGATTATTTTACACACATTAATTGACAGAGACAAGTTAGAACACAAACACAACTTGGGTACACATCATTTTATAGTGTGAAAGAATCAGTAGAAAAATAAAAAAAAAACCAAAATAGCGGCGTATGAAAGTTATGGGATTTGAATCTTTTAATACAGCTATTTTGATAGTTGAGACCTTCGATTTGTTTTCGGATTTATACAGCCATCTCACAAAATATCTACCGTGCGTGTATCTGTAAACCTTTTTGTAGACCCCTAAAGTTAAATTTCACACACCCTCATTTTAACATTTTCAAACACATTCCTTTTATTCTTTTTATCGCTTATTTAAATAGGCTATACAGTAATTAAAGCTTTATAACTAGAAGTGAAACCCACTGTAGGACCAAAAGTAAAATTATTATTATTACGTATTATATAGTTATTAAATACTTATTATTATTACTTTATTCTCAACTGTAAGATCTACAGGCACAATACAAGGTAATTAATAATTTAAAGATTTATGTTGCCTACGAAAATGTTAATACTACCCCCTTGTAGCATAATAGTTGTATCAGGTCATAAAAAGGGCCAAATATCTTGTCTGTTAAAATATTCTATTTCCACCGGCTGTTATGACATGTCTAGCTGGACACTTTTTAAGAATTTCAAAATGGAGTTTAGTATTTGTAATATGTATTACAATATTTTTGCTGGCCGTATACGGAGTTGCAATGAAGCTTATGATAACCATTCCATAAACAAGGTAAACACTGCCGGTTTGTTATGGAACACAGCTGGGTACAGTAGACGGTGAGTTGACTGTCAGCTGATCCAGCGAGAATAACGGCTTGTAATTAACTTTGTTTGTAACTTGATTACACAGTTCTTGTGACGTCACAGCTCTGCTATTCAGGTAAATCATCTACTTTTAAACTTTGCACTTTTGTCGTGGCATATCTAAGTTAGTATTATTTAGAGTTGACAAAAATAAATAAATAAACAAACACTAGTAGTTTTAGCCTCTTTAACAGGCTTTTCAGGCTAAAAATGATGTATTTTCCTCGATCAACCATTCAAAACCTCCCGTCATGCCATTAAAATGAAGTTTTGAAGGGGCAAATATGTCTCTGTACTTCATCAGGTGTAAATAAAACACACCATTTTCCTACCAAACTTGATGGAGTAGAAGAAATATTTGCTGCTGGAAAATACCATTTTGCGTTACAAAAGTTTTTGAACTGGTTACGGAAGTAAACCCCTCATTTTAATACCAGTCTCATTTTAAACTATAATCAATTAATTAAATACGAGAATAATTGTTGAGCTATTAAGATTGTGCCCACTATCGTCATTGGTATCACGGACAATAGACACGCATTATAGACATCAATGAAAAGAAAAGGTTAGTTCCATCACCAAGCGTGTGCCTCACTGCAGAGTACACTCTCCCACTTGTCTGGCTTTACCCTCACTAGCCACTATGCACTCCAAATGATTTGTCAACCGTGCTTGTAACACTTACCCTATCCCATTTAATCTCTGTAAAAGCTCTCTGTTTGACTCACTCAGTTTTCACTCATTCCTAGATCACACTCAGTCATACATGGGTTTCCGTTCATTTAAATCAACAGCTACTGTATAGCCTTATCGTCAGTTATACAACTCGTCGGTCTCTCAAGTTGATGTCATAAACTCTCCGTACTGTAAATTTTGAAAGCTATTAACTAGTATATATCGTATCTTTACAACCAAAACACTACTCGTAAACTGCTTGCGTAAACAACTTTACTTTAAGTTAACTTAAAGCTATGAACTCTTAGAAACAGAGGCCTCTATTTTATGGCCGTAATATATCGGCGAACATTTATTTCAATTGTGACCATAAGAAATGTTTTCCAGGAGAGCAGGGGACCCATATGATCGCATTTAAAACGAAATTTACAGTGATATAATTTATAACGTAACAAAATATACCGGTTAACGCTTTTCTAGGAAGCCATAGCTGACATTATTATAACGCAACCTCTCGATACTTCACCTAACCTTAGTTTAAATCAAAATAATTCGTTAAATTATGATCAAGGATCCTAAAAATATAGAAACTAATTCCAGGAACAGGAGAGGAGAGGATAAACGAGCCAGAGTCAACTTATCAGGTGTCAAACGATGCTGAAATTAACCTCGTTTCTGACTTGATTAACTCTGTGATGTTGAACATTGAACAGTTTCTATTCAAGGTGAGTCATCAGTAGTCTGATTACTTTATCCAATCAGTGGATTGCTTTGTAAGTCATGAGTAAAGGAAGTAAGTGGGGATATGTTTTTCTTCCTCAAATTTGTTTAGTTACTATGCGGTAACGCTAAGTAAAGGTTAAGTGGTAGTGTACCTTGTAGTCATAACTTGTAGATAGACAAGAAAAAGTGATAACTTTATAAACAAAGTTTCCTGTTAAATTATGTATATAATCAGTTGTGTTCGGATTTGGTTGTACTAACTTATTAATCATTCATCTCTGATGCTTGCATTTTAATTTCATTTTGTTATATTAAAACATATATCGATATTTTAATACTATTTCTAAATGGTAAAATAATACAACCCAGCAATTGGATTTCTCTGAACGAACTGTGACAACGTTACGTTTGTCACTCAAATTGTCAAATTGTCAAACAATTTGTTACTCATTTCTCAAAGCACGCATTTAGAAACAATGGTTGAAATGCAGTAAGGAGTTTTTACGGGGTTGAACGATTGAATATTGAGCTGAATAGGCTTATGCAAAGTGCACACACACCCTGTAGTTGCACACTCATGCAAGATATGCTATGCACAATTTGTGCTGTGCATAGTTCAAACTCATGCAAAACCTGAGCAGTTCATGAATCCTAATCTACTTAACACTTTGGAACTGCAAGTTGAACCTAACTTAAAGTCAGCAAACCTTGCAACAACGTTGAAACTGAAAGCTGACTAAGCTAGAAATAATGGAGTTAAAGCAATTCATATATTTAAGTGTATTTTGTAAATTTTGACAAAAGTAATTAAATGAAAGTTTGAGTTTAACCAGCTGGTGCCTAGAGGGAGTACTACGGGTACAAAGACTTACTTTAACATTGGTTTTATTACTCTCTTTAAAATTGTATAAGCAGTATTGAAAAAATGTTTACGCGTTCCCACAACCTTAATCAAGAGCTTTCCGGAGTTCCAACCATTCTGACCGCAACTTTAGATCTTATGATTGATTATTTGTTTCTATATTTTTTGGTAGTACAAATATTACCTTCTAGCCAAATTTCATTAAAGCTGAGTAGGAATGCATTAACAAGGTATTATGCCCACAAACTTCAGTTTTTTCTAGATATGTAAACAAAGTCCAGGTAAAAACGTAGGTAAAGTCACGTAATAAATAGTTTGTCGGTCACAGGCGACAAGTTAGTCAGTTTACTAGAAATGAAACTTATAAAACATGATATCCAGCTTAGATGACATTTTATCACTCTATATATTTTGGTTTGTCAAGAACGATTCTCAGAACTCACGTGAAAATCAAGCTGACGAAGTTACTTCAGTCTTTGTTACACAACTCAAACCTTTCCTGAAATTTACTCCTTTTATTTCACATCTCTGGCAGCAAATTATGAAATAGGGCAGTATTTTAGTTTCAGATATAACCGTAGAGTTCGTATTGGCTGTAGTTCTATAACTAAGTAAAACCAGTAGTAACTGTATGCGTTCTTATAGTATCATATTTATATCCAGCTAATTTAAGATACATAAAGCCGTAACGAGATGTTTTCCACTTTGACGGTATATTTCCGGTGGTTAGATAAATCAGCGAAAGGCCACTACATAAAGTGGACGATTGATGTAAACATACTCTAGACAACCTGTAGAAACGTCAATCGAAACTTATTTTCTAGACAAAGGCTTAAAATCTTGATCTCTTGATAAATATTAAAAGCATAATAGATACCATGCTGTATGAATTTGGAACCATTCAAGTTTAAGATTTCAAGTTTATTTTCAGTTTCATTTTTCCAAGCAATTTATTTTACACAAGTTTAAATGTTGTCAGCTTTAGCAAACATGAATATAAGGTTAATTTGTCGAGTCAGTTTAAAGGAAGAATTCATGAACACCATTTTAACTTACACTTATTCATTAACTGACAAAAAATGAATGAGTGTAGCCCTCAAACTCTCACTCTATCTCCCCTCTCCCCATCACGAGCTAATTCTTTGTGGAACGACAACAAACGTTTTAAAAACGTATTTGTAAACTATATTAAGCTTCCAACTTATGAAAACGAAACTAGAGTTTACTGACCAAACCGTACCATTGCCAAACAGTCAAGCCACATTTTGGCTACATAACAGAAAGATGACATGTATTCCCTCAAGAATCAATACAACAAATGTGTGTGGTTTGGGAAATGTCCAACACGTTTCTTCTGCCAAGACCAACCTCTCTGGTTTACGTTTCCATTAGACCACAGAGTGCTGAGTTCTGAAAAGGTGTGTTTTCTTCAGTTTCACAGTTCATTAATATTGCAGTTACCTACAGCTAAAACAAACAAGTGACTTCCAACAAGCAACGGTTGCAAGTTCTCCTAACTGAAAACCGTTAATCATTTTACGTTCGGTAGAAACATACACCTGAACTTTTGAGAATTCCCAAACTTGTTAAACAACTTTATAATTTATCTCGGGGTCTCTTATTAGCTTCAGTTGTATTCTACACAAGTTATAATAATACACCATTAATAACGATGATATAATAGCAAACAAAAAACTTTAATGTAACAAATTTCATTAAATGCAAAGTATTGCCTTTTGATACGAATATGCAATGTGTCGTTATAAAATGCTGTCGATATAATAAAACCATTAAATAACATTGAGTTTAGATAATTTGTGAATATAATATTAAGTCCAAATTTATAATCAAGGCAAGCTGCTCGAAAATAAATTTACTTATTTCATAAATAGGCACCATTTATGTAAAGGGTGCTACTCAATGAGGGTGGTTTTCTGATTTGACGTATATTTGATATTCTTTATTTGTAGCCAGTTAACTTTGTGGTGGTCATTACTAAAGAGAGATAACATGTTTTTGTGAAAACCACTTAATTTATTTTTATAAGAAGACTTGACATGTTTCGCCAAAGTTTCTTCTGATAATGCCGTTTTTGGCGAAACATGTCAAACGCATGTAATCCCATAAAAATAAATTAAGTGGTTTTCACAAATAAAGATTTTGTCTTTCTATGTGACGAATAATTTACTACTCTTAAATTTAGATGTTTTCTTAGGAGTTAACATGCCTTAATGGTTAACATTTCATCACATAATGACTTCTTTTAATAATTGAATACTTAACCTTATGAAATTTCTCACTGTAGGTTTTGGATTTCTGAACTAAGCAAAAGTAGATTTGTCATATGTACATTAAACTGAGAGCATTCTTGTTTAGTTGAGAAAAAACATTCATATGTAGACGGCTGTCTTCTACATATGAATGTTTTCTCTCAACATTCATATGTAGAAGACAGCCGCTGACAACTCTGTCATAGATACCATCAGTGCAGGTTGACGTAATTGTCTTATCTCTTTGTTGTTGAAATGAGGGTTTCAAAGGATCAACCAAACAAAAAATTAAACACGTTGGAGAATTTGTTTTTAGTTAGTAAAACGAACTGTTCTTGAATGTACTTTTCTCTGAAGAATTAAATGTAATACAACACTAAAAAGCCAGTTCAGATATTTTTGAAAATACATTAAATACCTAAGCTATTGCTGCGCTGTTCCAAATGTCATTTATAAATAATCACCATTAAAAGTCAGACACATTTCAATCTGAAATTCACTCTGAGCCTTTTCTATGTAAGTAACTAAAGTCTAGGAAACTACTAAACTATGTAAAGCTGTCTAATAAAATGTTTGAAAATACCTATATACTTATGTCCATGAACCTATATACTTATGTTAGACCTAAATACTATTTATAGCAAGTGGGAGTCTCATTCAAAGTATTTATATGATACTGCATTCACCAAAAATGTTTAATAGTAATTTACTTAAAGTGTAGTGTATTTAAACCCAAATCAATTCAAAAATAAAATTTTATGACAACCTACTAACCATTAATTTTTGATATTTTGATTATCAACAGCTATTCAAAACTTAATATAAAACAACAATTATTAAGTTGGCAAGACACATAACAAAATAAAATAATATTCTAGACAATTTATAATTTTATGTTCGTGGTTTAAATTTCCTTTTGTAAGCGCTCAAACAATTTAAGTGAATAAATCAGTATTAAATATGGATTTGTGTGATTACATCTAAAATATATCAATTTATGAGTTAATTTCTGTTCAACGATATAAAAAAACATTTAGTTACTGCACTCTCAGTACAACTGGTTCAAACTAAGACAAGCTCTCACATAAACCACGCAAGACAGCTAGAAACTGAACATTAAGTTGTTTCCGGCAAGTTGGAAAGGTTTGATAAAGTTAGCTGGGACCAGATATGAGGTACTGGTGGCCTTGTCACAGGAAATGAACTAACTTGTACTTCGTATTATTGCTCGTCCACCTTATATTGTAGCAAAGACAATACAATATTGGGTAGACTGGCTGACCACGTGGTACGGTTGAGTCAATGGCCGGGCACCTAACGCATAGATAGCGCCACTGGTCTGCGATAAAACTTACATGCAGCCGCAGTCGTAATACCAAGTGTTACTACAAATACTAACGAATAGGTGTTCAAATAACGTTAGATGAGCAATATACATACTTTATAAATGTGTTTTAAATGCATTTTAAGATTTAAACATGTAACCATAACATTGTACAACATTATAACTAGCGATCAGTGTTCAGCTGAGGCTACATTTTCCACGTAATTTAGATTTGGTTTCCCCCTGTTAGCTTCAGAGAGGTAAATCAATACTAATTTCCATACTATCATAAAGCATGTTTGCTCAGTGCGGTGGCTTGAACAAAGAGACCTGAACAAGGCGGAATAAATCAACATTGTTGTAGCTCAGCTTGTATCGTAGTTAACTCAGCGTTTGTGTTCAAACATCAACAATTTACCATCACATTATTTTGCGTTTTATGCATTAGGTTTTGAAATAAATAATTTTAACACCAGTCAACTTAAATAAAATGCAATGAATATAACTCTATTCAATCCACACAACATGCACCAACAATACATTCTTGACCCAAATTAATAATCCCAATTTTAGATTGACTAATATATTGTCCGTATCCCCGCCAGTACCCCCAAATATACCTAAAAATGCGATAGTAAATCCAAAGTGCCAACTCAAATTTATTAACATTTACCTTACAACAAATTGATTATACCAAAGGTGTTGTTATCGTCTTTGATTCAACTCTATCATGAGCATCATGTCTCTCGCTTAGAGACATGTATCGATTCTCTTTTTTTGTCATATTTGAACACAATACTGCAGACCCCATTTCGAAAATGTTAACGTTTTCTTTTATTCTTATCGAGAGATGCAAACCGTAAAAACGTTTATAGTTTATTTGAGAGAACAAGAAATGCTAACGACTATGACGCAATAAGTCTAGAACCGGATATGAGGCAGGACATGGTTGCGGAAATGACGTCAGAGCTACTTCCGCTTTGTTGTTCGCTCAGCTTCCTTCAGCAAGAACACGTGTACCAATGTGTGTTGCTTTTGTAACTCACAAACCTTTGGGCTTGTTCTCTAATTGTTTTCAAACTAGTCCTAGGTGTGACAGATAAACTTCAGAAACTGTTCGTCATTACCTTGGTTGAAGGATGAAACTATCAAAATTAAACCGGGATGCTCCTCCTAAACATAGGACTCCTAACCCCTGATCAGGCCTTCCAGTCTCGAAGCCCGGAAATGCAAACGACGCGCTATACTCGAGTATATTGCACAACAAACAACGGAATTTGACCGGCATCTTCTCACAGATACCAGACTTAATATTGAATTATTGAAGGTTCCTCCACTTCCGTATCGGACATATATCAAATGTGAACGATCGCTTCAGAACTGAGTTTGATACAAACTCACACTTTAAACACGGACTCTTGCAGATGATTTCGGGTTAGCTTTAAAATTTCTCCCGGCTAAACTCACACGAAAAAATATACCTTTCACAACGATATGTAAAGTAACTTCCATTATTATTCTCTATGACTTTAGCTAAGGTGAAATGAAAGGTCATCTAAAGTTTAATCAGCTGTCTGCATCAGTACCTGCTGGATGATTTGTTGGTTTACCACAGCACGAAGCTAACTCACCGCACTGTCCAACACCAGCTCATGTCGGTTCTACTCTCTATATACGTAGCACACGTTTGAGTTTAAGAAGACTAACAGCAGCATCTGTTATAATTATCAAATGTTAAAACTTCGAATGCCTGGCTTGGTATGCTATATCGATTATACTGCGAGCTAAGCTAGCAATCAGTGGAATGACCGGATTCAGGTTAGGCAACAACTGAGCAATGCTTGTTTAGTGTTCTGTAGAATTCACCATTATTAATTATTCTTATCTTTATTATCTTATCTTCTTTTCTTATCCTATATTCTTATCTTATTCTTATCTTATCTTTATTATCTTATCTTCTTGTCGAAAAACAACAAAAGGTGATACCTTTATAAACGAAGTTTCCTCTTAAATTATAGGTATTTGTGGTAGTTGTGTTCGGATTTGGTTGTACTAACTTATTAATCATTCATCTCTGATGCTTGCATCCCAATTTCATTTTGTTATATAAAAATATATAGTAATACCTCAATACTATTTTTATATGGTAAAATAATACAACCCAGCTATCGGATTTCTCTGAACAAACTGTGACAACGTTACGTTTTTCACTCAAATTGTCAATTTGTCAAACTATTTAATACTCATTTCTCAAAGCACGCATTTACAAACATTTTATGAAATGCAGTAAGGGGTTTGAATGGGTTGAATGATTGAATATTGAGCTGTATAGGCAAATGCAAAACGCACACCCTGTAGATAAGCATACTCATGCAAAATATGCACACTGTGTGCTGTGCATAGTTCAAACTCATGCAAAACGTAAGGAGTTCATGAATCCTAATCTACTTAACACTTTGGAACTGCAAGTTGAACCTAACTTAAAGTCAGCAAACCTTGCAACAGCGTGGAAACTGAAAGCTGATTAAGTGATGGGATTAAAGCATTTCATATTCATTAAAGTACACCCTGATGCCGTATTTTGTTACGTTTTGACAACAACCAATTAAAGTTTATTCAAACAACTGGTGCCACAGGCAGTACTACATTTACTCTAAGGTAGGGTTTTTTATTTCCTGCGTTGTAGTAGAATTTAAAACATAGCCTATGCGTAGTCGGAATTCGACCAAAAACGTTATGGAGGAGTTTATGATTGTTTTTACTTTTTTCAGCTGATTTAGTTTAACTTGGTAGAAGCTTGTATTTTCACAAGATACAATAATAATCCGTTAGTCATGTTTTCATAGTATATATTTATGGAACTCAATTTAATGTTGATATTAATGAACATGAATATAATTTTGATCAGTTCCTTTTACCATTCAGCATTTTTTTCCTTGAAATATAGAAGTGTGTGTGTCATGATCTTTGATTCCAATTATCATTCATTATAAACATTATAAAAACACGATACACAAAATAGTATATTCTTTTTATATTTACCTCAAATTAGCCTAACGTATCGCAATAAACATTAACGTTGTTTCAAAAAAACATAAAAATCATTCAGGTTAAATTTTTTTACTTATTCTACTCCACATCTTTTTTTAACACGAAATTAGAGATATCTAGTAATATGTTAACTGAAACTGTGATCTGTATGAAATCAGACTTGAGTTGTGAGAACACGTTTACACATGAAGGCAGCTGCTGTCAGCACTGTCATAGATACCACTTCAACCTTGACACAAAACAGATGTGATTTTGTTTACTATCAGTGAGAGGTTGATACCCCATCTCTGTGTTGTTTAAATATAGGTTGGCATTAATGATTAATAATACACATGTAATACTCTAAACCGTTACGGTAGTATTAATGCCTATAGACGTATATTTATAATGACAATGTGGATAAAACTGCATCTGCCAATTTCTTTTCAGCGATATAAAACTTACGTTGAGTTATTGCTGTCCTGGTTCAAACTAAGAAGCTCTCACGTAAACCTCCCAAGACAGCTAGACACTGAACATGAAGTTGTTGCCGGCAAGTTTGAAAGGTTTGATAAAGTTAGCTTGGGCCGGATATGAGGTACTGGTGGCCTTTTCACAGGAAATGAACTAACTTGTACTTCGTGTTATTGCTCTTCCACCTTATATTGTAGCAAAGACAATACAATATTGGGTAGACTGGCTGACCACGTGGTACGGTTGAAACTGCGGCCGGGCGCCTAATCCATAGATAGCACCTCTGGTCCTCCATATAACTTACAGGCAACCACAAGGGTAGTACCAAGCGTTGTTAGAAATACGTACGAACGCGTACTCGAATAACATTGTATGAGCAATATATATACATATTTATGTTTTATAAATGTGTTTTAATGCATTTTAAGAACTGAACGTGTAACTATAACAACGTTGTACACTGACTAGTGGTCAGTCAGTGTTCAGCAAAGCAGTGTTGCAATTTGCAGTTAATTAGATTTGCTTTCTCCCTGTTAGCTTCAGAGAGGTAAATCAATAATAATTTCCATACTATCATAAACCAAGTTTGCTCAGTGCGGTGGCTTGAACAAAGAGACCTGAACAAGGTGGAATATATCAACATTGTTGTACCTCAGCTTGTATCGTAGTTAACTCAGCTTTTGTGTTCAAGCATCAACAATTTACGCTTTTATTCACGATTGGTAATTGCATGTTATTGCTTGAGTGTAGAAATAGTTGGCACCAAATAGTTGAAATAACAGTTATAGTTGTAAGAAACACCATAACACAAGTTATAAGCCGTAAAACTGTCATCAAATCACTTTTGAACGCAATCCACTATCCATCTTTGTCTACCCCATCGCTTAGAATACTGACACCTGTATACAGATTTAAAGATACACAAAAATAAAACTATGTATGTCAACTGATTTTTGAGAAAATGATACCTATAGCTGATTTTTTTAGCATGACAGACCACCTTTAATTTTTAACTTGTTCTCTTATTCTTGTTGAGAAATACATACCTTACAAACTTCTTTCAGTTTAGTTGAGAAATGGATCAATATACACTAACGACTATGACACAATAAGTCTAGGACCAGATATGAGGCAGGGCATGGTGGCGGAAATGACGTCAGAGCTACTTCCGCTTTGTTGTTCGCTCAGCTTCCTTCAGCAAGAGCACGTGTACCAATGTGTGTTGCTTTTATAACGCTTTAGGTTCCAACCTTTGGGCTTAATTTCTAACTATTTTTAAACAGGTCCTAGTGTGGCACAAATTTTTCTACAAGAAGTAAGTGAACAAAGTGGATAAAGTGTTAAAGTCACTTACTATGTGTTAACATTGAAAATAACTAACAAAATCGGAACTATGCTGTAACAAATTATTTAACTATATGCCCGTCTAGCAGACCTATAGTTCGTTTCACTCGAATTATCTGGCGTTTATTCACTTAAATATGCCCAAACACTTTAGTTATGTCCATGGTAGAGGGATGGAATGATCCAAATTAAACCCAGGTGCTTCTCCTACACTTCCATCCCTGCTCAGCTCGTCTTGTCTCGCCCCCAGGCTGCCAGACAATGCAAACTACGCGCTCTCCTCAAGCACATTGCACAATTACAATGGAATTTGACTGCCATCTTCTCAGAAACATAATATTAAATTATTGGAGGTTCCTCCATTGGTGTATCGGACATACATCACATCTGAACAATCGCTTCAGAACTGAGTTCAAAACAAACTGATACAGATGATTTCAGGTTAGCTTTAAAATGTCTCTATAACTCGCACGCTAAACCTTTCGTTTAAAACCTAAACCCCTTAAAAAGCTATACCTTTCGCAGGAAGCTTAGTTGATTCTCAATTTGTAAAGTTAGTTTTATTTTTGTTCTATGTGACTTTAGCTAAGGTAAGGTGAAATGTCGTCTAAAGTTTAATCAGCTGTCTGCATCAGTACCAGCTGATTTGTTGGTTAACCACGGCACGAAGCTAACTCACCGCACTGTCTAACTATTCAACAGCAGCTCATGTCGGTTCTACTCTCTATTTCCGTAACACATCTTAAAGTTTTCGTTTAAGTATAATTTAAGTTTGTGGGATTATAAAACAAGGCTAACACAAAGTTAAGTGATAAAGCTTTTAAGTTTAAGTACTGTTCGAAGTAGTGGGACGAAAAATCCTGTACAGAAAAAAAGAAAAGGGTCGGCACAAAGAAAGGTCAGTTAATAAAAGCAGTGGTATTCTTGCCCAAAATATAATTAACAGCGGTTATAATTATTATCAACGGTTAAAACGTCAGATGTTTGGCTTGGTATGTTATATTGATTATACTGTATCAAACACTCGGATATAACCTGTTATTGCGGGTTAAGTGCGGGATGTATCGCAACAACACAAAGCCAAGCTAAGCTAGCAATCAGTGGAATGACCGGATTCAGGTTAGGCAACAACTGAGCAATGCTTGTTTAGTGTTCTGTAGAATTCAATTTTATTAATTATTCTTATCTTTCTTCAGTTCAACATTTCAACCAAAAAGGGCTATAGATCTTAAGGACTCCATCCGTAAAGCTGAGTAGACTGCGAGGGACATGCAAAGTCCAAACGCCTAGAGTGGGAGTTGAACCCGCAACCTCAAATTCCGTAAGACGGCTTTTAATAGGGTACTGTGAGAGTAGGCTGATCAGAATCGTCCTTAAAATGTTCAAAGCTATAATAAACTTTTGTGTGAGAAATATCAGGTGACTTGTTCCTGTGCTAACGATGTAGGTTAATTAACTTTGTTCCTTGATGAAGCACTTACCCCCAAACACTTTCTCTACAACTGAGCTTCATTAACGAGCCTATCAGCGAACGTGTTCAGCGTCATTAGAGAGCCTATCAGCCAGTTAATAATGATGTTTGACGAAAGTTTAGAACCTGATCAAGTAACGGAACGTAAGTAACGTTTTGTTTTAAAATATTTACATTCCATTTAAGACTTATGAAACAATGTTTTAGCACAACTCACAAATTCGTTTGTAAGAAATATTTTCTCTTCAGTTAGACAGTTGGACATACAGTATGCAGGGGTTTCACAACAACAGTTATTGCAGTGGAATGCAGTTTGGCCTGGTTTCTGGAGATGTTTTAAAAGCTTTACTTTTGTGTTGCAAAGTGCACTCACACTCTGAACACAATTAAGAGGAGATCTTTACACTTTCGTCCACTCACAGGTCTGCGTGTTATCCTGGCCATTGGTGAATAAAAAGTGATAATCAACCATCTTGACATGTATGGATTTTATGTTTTAAATTATAGTAGTAGTTTCATTACTTATATTATTATAACGGAAATAGGTTTGTTGAGTTGCAGTGAACAAAAAATGAAGAACAAAAAATAAGAAACCACTAACAGGAAAGAAATGGAAAAGTAAAACTCATCAGCAACCAGCGGACAAACACAACTTAGATCGGATTTCTAGAAACTTTGTTTGATTTCCTGGTTTGTTCTTTTAATAATGTATTGTGTCTAAAGGTGTACTAGGCAGCTCGTTATTCAAGCATGAATTTTTGGGAATTCAATTATTTTAGTTGACAAACACACAGTTTGGCCGATATCATTGTATATAAGCATTGAATATATGTAATAGAAGGTCAACTGTAATGGACATTTTGTTAACTACGTCTTGCTTGCACTCCTTTCGTAACAAGAGTAGAACATTTCTAAGATTTGGTCAACTGACAAAACTGTTTCACAAACTAGCTGTCATAATTAACAAGTGACGCGCTTTTAGTCTAGCTATCATAGTTGAACACGTGAAACATGATTTAAGAAATCTGATTTTCAAGGTTCTATAATTTAAACACACTTAGAGTTTAAGCTATGTCGGATGGTTTGAATGCTTTAATCATGGTTGAATAAATACTACGCAAGAGTCCAGGTTAGGATACATGATTGTTACTTTGGCAAAAAAAATGAAATTTGGATATTCGTAAGAGATCCTTCATCATATGGATAACCGACGTAAAACACAGATTTCTTGAGGTAAAGAGATTTGTCAAATACTAATTTGCATGCACGATAATATTAAATACAAGTATTTGAAAGTCGTTTAAAGATTGATTGTTGTTCAAGATTCTCAAACAGCGAAATTTTGACTTTTTTACAGTAAAAATTGAAATATTTGAATGTTATAAAATTTGGTTGCAAAGCATAGAAGAAGGTCGAACTACGTGGACGCAAACCGTTGTTTTGTAAGGAAATTCTTCAGCTGTTCCACTCTGAGCTACAAACGTATGTCAAAGAAAGCGTTTCTTCAAGCATTCAGAGCTGTTGTCTGAGTCTTGTTTCATGTGAATTTGAGCGTGTCTCATCTTTTGAATAATTCTTACATCAAAGATTAAAATGTTGAAGTAAAATATTTTCTGATTTCTTTTGTAGAACTCTAAAGTTCTTATGTTAGCAAAGGCTTTACTAAGCCAAATGTGGATATATCTTTGATAGAGGATTCTAAAATGTATTAAAGCGATTGTTTCAAAGATATTTCTTTAAATTAGTCTATTTAGTAGCAATATAAACTTTTGAGAACGTAAACTATTTGGGAATGACGTTCAGTTAGTTCAAAATTTATTATCTTTAAAGTATGGTTCTGATTATCTAAGTAGTATTAACAATACTAATATGAGACTATATTTACAATAATTATAGTATATAACCTGAAGAACTTTTAACGAGGCAGACAGACATTTACAACCGTTTAACCAAAATAATTGTATTAATTTCTTATTAAGTACTGCAGTATGAATTAGACTTTTAGAAAACATTACACAATACAAGTTATCAAACACTTGCGGTAAATACAAATCTGCAAACAATTATTGCAAAAATTTAAATTTAGTAATACAAATTATGTTTCAACTGACCTTTTATAATTTCTCTAAGTAAGTTTTAGTACTTCACACTCACCGATCCAATTAGAATCAAACAATCATATTGAAAGAGCCGGTCTAGTTCTTTCTCTGTTCAAAAAGTATTTAATGGAGTTTCAATCAAACATTGCTTCCTTTGTAATTTTTAAATAAACTAATGCATGTTTGTATATTTCGTTCAGAGTTTAAACGAAATATAGGAGATACCTTTAAATAACTTTTTCATAAAAGAGCTGGTTGGGATGGGGTACAATATTTTTAATGTTCATCCATCAGTTAAGTGGACTTGACTTTCTTCACACTCTATCAGTAGCCTGCGAGAAAGTTTGAATCAAATGTCTTCCCTGATTTTCCATATCGTATTTATTTATTGATATCAAGTTCGCCTTCTCTGAGAAGAAGTGAATCTGTTGGCACACAACCAACTCAGTGTCTTGCCAACAGTTGTCAAACCTGGAAACAACCGTTTACAATCACAGTGTTTTCACAGCGGATAACAATACAGACAAGTTTAAGATACGTTAGTGTCCTTGAATAAAAACATATTTTATAGTTTCTGCGCGAGAGTGTATTTTGTACGAAAATAATTTTACCATCGAGTTTAATAACGGCCATTGTTAATACAATAGTTATTTTAAAATTACGGTTTTCATTATAGCAACTTTTACGAGTTTTATTCAGTCGAGTTTTTTATCAAAGCAAGCTGCTTCGTTTACAAAGCCAGGTTTCGATATAGGTTTCAACAGATTGAACTGTTTAGTAGAGAGCTATGGGTCCGAGCAAACCTACATCTCTTATTCATGGAGAAGCCAGGCCTGGTGAACTGCAGTGCCTAACTTTCCCTCTCTACATGATGCTTTTAGCACATTTCAAACAGCCTGATAACAAACAACAAACGCAGACCAAAATATGTTTACAACTGTAAACCATAAAATTCCATTATATCGTAAAGTAAAATCTATAACCAGCGTAATTTAATAACTTCCATGGACCTTACCTAGGCCAGAAGGTAAAAAGGAAAAGGAGAAACCTACATCGAGAAATAGCATTTGACACGAGGCCGGAAGCGCTTTGCATCTAACCTAACTGAAAGAGATTACACTAGAGTAATGTGAAACTAAAGAAACTTAGCATTTTCACGGTACAATGCATAAAGTATAGAGACACAATACATAGACACAATATGTGGATACACAGACACAATATGTTCACAATGACGCTAGGTAGATACGTTTCACACTAACGCTAATGTAGCTTTCATGTCACAGTTAAGTACTGCGCTA
Source organism: Matsumurasca onukii (assembly GCA_018831715.1). Lineage (NCBI taxonomy): Eukaryota > Metazoa > Arthropoda > Insecta > Hemiptera > Cicadellidae > Matsumurasca > Matsumurasca onukii. Next base: position 13,663,958 of record CM032065.1, read on the forward strand.
CAGCAGTGCGTGCTTTATGTGTTGTAGCTACTTTTGTTTGGTTTTCAAATAGTGTTTTGAATACGGATTTTATAGCGTTAAAGAACTCCACAAAACACATGTTGAATTGAAGATTTCAGGTTTGTGTTGGTTAACCATGCGAATATTCAATGTGGCTCTGTTTATCAACCTTTACCTAGCGTTAATGCTTCCACTGAAATTGTCAGTGGTGACTGCGGGCATCGAACCCGTGCCACCAGAGTGACTAGCTCCGGAGTCACACAAGATACCGACTCTTTATGGTCCGTTATACAATAAACAATACCATGATAGGCTGATACTCAATGATAGTAGTTTTTACCTAATTGATTAGGTTAGTTTAGGTAACGTTAACTCTGGTCTCCAGTCTTTGGAATACACGAACAAAAGTGATAATAAATATTTTATTTGGCAAGGAAGTTTTACGTTTTGTTGTTAAATTTAATATTTATAGTTTTTCCGATAGTAAAATGGCAGGGAGTGACTTCCATGTAAATTGGTTCTGTTAATGAAATTGGATTATTTCAAAGGTACACAGGAAATCTACCTGGACTTAGAAGTTTATTTCCAGTCCAATCTAAACGATTTATATTGTTTTTCCTGTCACGGTTCAAAAGGATAAACGTTAAATTCAATTAAATCTACAAGCGAAATTTAAAATAATTTTAGTATTATTTTTATTAATATTTTTGGAGGTGAATGCCTAGTTTAACGTTATGTTAGCAGATTTAATAAAATATTGTTGAAGTTTCCTTAACCCATAGTCAATTGGATTCAAAATACATTAAAGGTGTAGGGTAGTAATAGGATCAACATTGAGGTATTTTAAAGTTTTATTTGACAATTACAGGGGACTCTATTGTCTCCACACATTGCATGCTTGAAACAACGGTACTTGGAAATAGTTTCGTGATCATTGAGAGTTTAGAACTATTTCCAGAGACCGGAGAAATGCTAATAATTTCCAACTACAATGTTGAATATTGCTGGGTCCAAACTATGTCATACGATACTTTGACTCCTATTGACAATTCCATTGAGATTGAAACATAACCTCAAGCACCACAGTGAGTTCTAACGAATTTCCTTACGATAGCAGACGGCAAGTATCTCTGTTCCGGCCAATCAGTGACTCATGATCCTCCACCACAATTATAGCTATAATACAGAGTTTGATACTCATACTTTCATCAATGATAGGTTTGTCAGCTGTTTGCAAAAACAAATAATGTCGTATTTCAGTGAAAATACGTCTGAACACATGTTTGATGAGTAATAGTTTTATTAGGCCGTCCCTTTACTTTTACATCAAATCTGTAATGGCTTACTATGGCTGATCTTCCTCACTCCTTTAAGGTTTAAAGAGGTCCTTCTCTTAAAGGGGGATTCGGGTGCCAAACGTTCAGAAATGCACTGAAAATAAATTGGTAATTTGTTATGTGAAATCGTGTGTACTGAGAGCATGACAACAGATAGTATTTATAAGCTGAAACCATAGACTAACGGACTCTATTTCTCTAGTCTGTGCTGAAACATTTGCTCATACTTCTATCGAAATCCCATTCAAGCATACAGGTTTACATTCGATCTCTCCTATTCATTAGAATCGTACCATTCTATTTGCTAGTCAGCCAGCAAACTATAGAGCCTCCCATAAAAAGCCGTGAACTCGTGTAATAAAACGCTAGAAATATGATGAGCTGATTCTTTTAATGCCCTAGGCATAACTGAGTATGATCAAGTCTGACAAGGATTGTGTAAATTGTCTTAGTCGACAGAAACCTTCAAACAAATATCACTAACCCCTTGAAACATTCATTTAAGCAACAATTATAAAAACCTAAACGAATAAAATTGTTAATACGAGTACTTATATGCCTAACACCACATAAATATTAATTTATTAAATAGGTAATCAACGTAGACTTACACACATTAGTGATCCATTTTAATAATAAACTTTGATTTTTTAGACCAGTTTGTCGATCTATGCAATGTGCAAATGGTTATACGATCAGTGTAATCTGTACACAATAGATATAATTCCAATTACAAGGACTGATTGGTTAATCCTTAACCTTGTATCAGTCTAATCATGCATTTAATTGCAATTATATAAGAAGCACAATGCAATACTATACTAGATTATATTCCTTTTTAACGTGCCTGATTTTATGAACTAATAATGATTTAATTAAAGAATTGAGAAAGCCCATAGTTACGGTAGCTTTACACCATACTAATTGAAGCACACACAAGTGAACTAATGTATTTTAGTGTCATGGATTACAGTGTTACCAAGGCTTTTGTTAGAAGATGAACTGCATTTGAAGCTGTTTGATCAAAGAGACTGTTCAGTTGCAAAGAGAAAGGAAACAGCGAACAGTTTTAATTAACTGTGAAACAACGGAAGGTGGTCCTATTTCACATTGCAAGTTTTATTTCTTCTCTAGTTCGTTTCTAGTTTTGTAGTTTATGTTCAGTTATTAAACTACTTGAGTTCAAAGTTCAAAGTGGCACACGCCATAATTGTTCGGTTATTTGCACATGCACAGAGTGAGAGTTCAAAGTTGTAATGTGTCCTTCGTGTGGTCTTACAGGTGATATTCTTAATAGGAGTTCGAGTATGGACGTATAACGTATAGCTTTTTTATTGAAAAGTTTTCATTCATATACTACAACTGTTCTACGGAAAATTCAAGTTACGTTTTATTATTAACTATCGGACCCGACAGACTTCGTCCTGTCAAAAAGATTTGTAATGTGGTAGTTTTTGGTTCCTACGTGTTACTCACTCTGCACAATACACGATATACGAATTTGTATCATGTATTAGTTAACAAAAGCAAACTCAGTAAATTAGGTTACAGAATCCAAGAAAAACAACACGATGTACAACGGCAAATCGACACTGACAGTTTGGTGTAGTTTTTTTCTTTATTTGATTTGACTTGAAGGCATATGTTTTATGTCTGTAAAATAGGGATATCAGCTGGCAACGAATAGCAATAAAGCTCAAATTGACTACGTTTTAGTTAGAAAACGTTTGTATGGGAAAAATAATAGGGCTGTTTTAAGGGGTTTTCCGGCTATTGTTTGAATTGTTCTCGCCGTAAAAACCATCCTTGAACTGCAACGAACTTTTGGTTTTTAATTTGGCCGAATTGGTTTAGGCGTTGATGAGTTATGCGCTTACCAACACATTTTGCGATTCATTTTATATTATAGATATAGCTAAATAAACTGTATACGTCACATAAAGTCTAATTTAACAACAACAATTTGCATATATAACTTTCTATGCCTTACTAATACTAGTTTTAAGTTTTTCCAAAAATAAGGTTTTCGAGGAGCACATTGCACACCTTTAAGGGTGCTGCTAAAGCGACCTAAGGGTGCTCCTGTACTTATCAAAGGAGTAGCAGCATTGACTCCAACCTTTTTTTCAACCTTTCAACTAGTCAAATTTAAAATTAACTTTTAAGCCCACCGTTAACTAGCACAATTTCTATTTTATAATATTAACTCAAACTAAAAATTGTTCAAAAGTAAAATTTTTGTAATACTTTGTTAGTCTCATTACAGATTTTTTGTCTATAGGTTAGACCATGCAAACAGTTCCAAACCTTACCTATTATTTTAGTAAAAAGTAACCAAACCGTCGACCTATCGGTATTTCAGAAAAGTAGAACAAATTCAATGCAAAAATCTATTATGTTATAATCTTGTACAAATGCATTGCTATAACTATATTGCACACATCAGAAAACATTGTCGAGAGAAAAAAAAAAAATAGTTAAAAACAGTAAAACAGAAATACCTAATAAACACGAATTGGTAGATTGCAAAAATATTATAATCATTTGGAGCAGAGTTGCTTTTAACAAATTGAAGGGAAAGCAACTAGGAGGTAAATAGATTGGTTTTGATGTCGTCTTCTCCTCTGTCTCATTGAAACCGAGTGAACCCTAATGTAATGAAAGACAGATATACAGACAGACGCAAAAGAGGTTTCTATCCACCAAGAAACAAAGTAAGTTATTTTTATTTTTAAAATCTTGTAAACTTTTAATCCCAAAACTTGTTTATAGACCTTAATTTAGCCAGTTATAGCCAATCAGTGACTAAAACTAGTATTTCACAGTGAGACCGAAATAGTTCAAGCTAATTATTATGGTGTTTTGACGAGGTATGAACCGGCAGAAATATATTATAAACTGTATATCATTGTAAAACTGTCTAATTGTTTTAAAATATTTCTGACAATGATGCAAAATTCATATTATCCCACCTGTTGGGTAACCTTATATGCACAACGCATGGGTATATCAAATAAGACAGAAGTATCCGACCATAGGTTGAAACAGCAGGACATAGTCTCTAAAGTACATAGTTTATATCATATTCATTTCTTTGTTACTTAGCAACGACTTTATTTTGAGAACAAACACTTTCGTAGAATGACAGAAAATATTTCTAAGCGTACTATTGGTATTTGGTAAGCCTTTAAGGACTTTGGTGAGTATGATACATTGTTTTAATACATGTAGAATATTAGTAACATCCCTCAATACAGGTACTTAGAAAAGTAACAAGCGCACAATAGACTAGAAGATGTCTATTCACACTGTCAGTACGGGTGTCACGATACTTGGCTTAGGTCTACTAAAGTAACAAACAATAAAACTTGTGTGTTGAGGTTATATATATGTTGTATATATACTTTTCTTTTTAAGCTACCGTTGCAATGCTACTGATTTTTACAAGATTTCCGAATTCCTCCAATAATTACGTATTTGTATATTTGACTACTAATTCACCGGAATTACGTCAGCGCTTGTGTTGCTGTATGTGTAATAATCCAAGCACAGTACAGGAAACTCCCGTACTGGCAGTGGACCAGGTAGAAAGGTATCAATTATTTAACCAATATATATAAGCGTGCAAGCTCCAAGATATTTGTTATAGATTTCCAAGTCACAACCAATAACGAGATTTAGAAAACAAACTGCAAGCTCGACTCTTTCGAAAGGGCATTATTATCAATATATTAATACTACTTAAAAAGCAAAATTATTTTTTACTTTGATTGCTTGGTAATTTGTGACAAATATAAAACTTATTAATTTTGTTAAATTTAAAACTTTCAACTCTAAAAAATTACACAATGTTATATTGTGAAGTTAGTACCATGCTTCTCCGAGAGATGGCAGCTGATATGCCTTTCTGGAAGTCTATCCCAATAGGAAGCTGACTTGGCTGTACTGTTACTTAACTACTACAGTTGCTGATAGGTTAAATATCTAAGTCACAGCTGATAACTGTTTACCATTGGTGAATTTGCATTGACACCGTTTGCAAGATTACCATTACCTCGCGTAAATCAAGTCGACTCGCTATTGATAAGACTATAGAAAACTTACAGAATTTCTTGTTTACAAGTGTTCAATTCGTTTTTATCAATCTGATTTTTCATGAGCATAATGGTTCCCAAGAATAAAATCACACTCAAGAAGAAAACTTTGAGGGGGAGATAACTGGTGTCTTCAACTTGGAAGCAGAAAGTGATTGAAACAGCCGCAAAACTGAAAACAAGTAAGTCTAACGTTTAGTAATCCTAGTACCTTTGTCATTTAGATACAGTATTGTAGACTCATCTTGTCCTATTGAGAAATATGAAATATAATACATTTTCTAAGACAATTTGTCATATGTTTGTTTTGTTTCTGTTTCAGCATCTCATATGAATCATTCATTTGCATTTTGAAGAGCAGAAGCAAACGGAGCACTACTCGGGACTTCAGATGGCTTGACTAATGGCGACAACTGATTGAAAACTGGTCTTCAACAACATCAGACTAAATGTCAAAATGGTCGCTTTGATGTCTTTATATTATAAAAAAAGTCCGTCCTTGTTTGTTTATTTGGTATACAAGTATGCCACATATTGAACATTTTCGAAACGTAAGTTACCTAATACAACACAGCTTAAGCATTGTATTTTATGTTTCCAAAGTGAGTATTTTTCAAAATAAAATCAGAAATCAGTTTGTAAACCACTCAGAGTAAGATGAGTATATTGATATTTTCTTTTAAGAATTGTAAACTCACAGAAGTACCTTTATAACGGTGAAACCTTTGGACTGCAATTTTCCAAATCATCACTTTTCCACCCATAATGCGTAGCATTATCAAATCTAATCCATTAATGAATAATTTCTAATCAATTAAAACTCGGCCACGACAGTTTGCAGGGGATTTGTAATAATTTTGTTGGATGTTTAAACATAAGATTATAGTTCAAAGCGTATATTGAATTAATGGAGATTCTATAACTTGTAAACCTCTAGCGATATAAAGAGTATACTATGAAACTCTTTTGTAAACTCTTTTCTTCAGAGTATCACCTGATAGAGTAAAGAACATTTCAAATACCAGCACGTATCAGGAGGATCAATATGTGGACACGTATATGTCCAGTGAACTAGAATACACAAGAGCTCCAGTCTGTGTGTACAGAAAGTCCATCTATCTCTATTGCAATATCTACATTGGTTTGTTTTGCAAGACCCTTTGATGTTGTTGGACAGGAAGGTACATTAGTTTGTTATCAACATAGTGTTTACTGTAACAGTGAAACTCTCTATGCGAGTAGCTTCGATATCATTCTGCTTCTAGAAGGTCACGTGACTGCACGGTGGGTCATTCGACGAGTTTCTAGTAGTTTCTAAGTGGAGTGTGCATCCAGCCGGAACAGACGCTTAGGCATTAAAGGATTCGGGAACCTTTTGTAAACCTTGTGTAAAGGCACACTAATTGGCTACCCCTTTTTCATCCTCACTGGCCGTTAGTACAGTGAACTTTTAGGTCACCTCCATAACAATAAGTTAGTTTCTGGAAAGTTAAACAAGCAGATCAACTAACACCACGCATTGATGATAATACATATCAGTAAAACTAATTTCATTTTATAATGCTATTCGAACTTAAGAAAGGTTATTCATTATAGAAATATATTTCTTAATATCCTGAAAAACACTGTAAGGTGTAGTGGAAAATCCACAGCTCTAATAAGCTGGATACAAACTATATGTACCTATATAACTTGACGATTTATTAAAAGGTTTTATATTTTTAAATTTACATTGACAAAGTTATATCAGACTCGAAGTGTAAAGATACAATATTTTCTTACAAAGCTATTCTATGAATATCGGATAAGACGTGCTCTCATGGGAACTGATTCTTGCAAACTTTGTCAATTGGGTCTGGAGATTCTGTTGGAACACTAAATTTAATATTTATACAGTTTGTCTAATGTTAAAAATGGCATAGAATAACTTCCATGTAACGTTTGACTAATTAAACAGATTAATTTCAACAGTTTCTTTTATTATTAAAAATACAGAAAACTAGAACAGGTGAGAAACATTTACCTTCTGCCTATATCAAACCAATTTTAGCTAATGTCTGTATACAAAAGATCAATTAGTAAACCCGTTATTAGTACCCCCAATTGTATCTTAGTTATTATTAAAGTGTGCCAGTAAACAGTTTAGAACCTAAGAATATTTGAGTTTGTTCAATCAAAACACATTGACGTCTCCAAGCCTAACGGTTTTGATTTTTAAAATGTTAAAACACTTTGACGTCTCCAAGCCTAACGATTTTGACTTTACACAAAACACGTAGAGGAATTTTGCGATAACAATTTTTATCGATATTTTACGGTTTGAAAGCTAACAACTTTTACGATTTGAGAAGTGTATTTGGGTTTCCAAAACCGGGGTCGGATTCGAACCAGAGTTGATTCATGTAGTAGGGACAGCATTATTGTGGTTCAAAGTTAATATTTGACAATGACATGAGACTCTATTGTCTTCAGAGTTTGCATGTTTGAAACAACGGTACTTGGAAATAGTTTCGTGATCATTGAGAGTTTAGAACTATTCAACAGAGTCAGGGGAAATGCTGATAGTTTCCCATTACAATGTTGGAGATTGCTTTGTTTGCTATTTGATACTTTGAATTCTGACGAGGATTCAATTGAAATTCAAACGTTGAAAAGCTGAAGCTTCCTACTTTGTAGATTTCCAAACTCACCCTTCAATAACTCAACATGGCTGATGAATATGACAATAATGACAATAAATCTATAGTACTCACAATAGTTTTATTGACTACAAATTTTATTCGCTACAAAGAAGAAATCTTTAACCTGGTCAAATCTTTAACCTGGGACTCGTGGCGTTGTTCAATCCAGCTTCATGGAGGTCAGGTTTTAAGGATGATATAGGTCTAATGCGGCTCAGATTGTCTCAGTGATCATCTGAAGATACCCTCAACTCCCACCATTGTTTAGACATATCAGACCATCACCTGCGTGGTTCGGAAGTCACGTTAAGCCGTTCGTTCTTGTATTTCCATTGGTCATTGGCTATTAACTAATGACCCATTCTAAGGAAGAGTCGGCCTTAGTTTGTAACTCTTACACTCCAACTTATACAACTCATCCTCCACCACATATTTGCCTTAAAATGCCCTCATGAGAGTGGTCGGCATCTCAAATAGTGATTTAGTGATTTATAGTTATAGAATAACCAAAATTGGTGTGTACGAAACTTTCGGTAAGATAATGTAAAGATATGTGTAAATAAACATATGTTGTAGTAGCTTAGTACAAGGATCTATTTGGAGCTATTTAGCTAGCCATCATTTTAGAAGTATCACTCCGCTTGTTACTCATATCAATGATATGTTCGTCAGCTGCCAAAACAAACGAACATAAAATACAAACACAGAGTGTGTTAAACGTTGGCTTGCAGGGCTGGACTCATAAACTGACAACATGTGGTGAACATGGTCACAATAACATTTGACTTTGCCCTTCTCTGTTGTCTAAATACATGTGTGGCACATGTATAGCAATATGTAAGAAAGGTACTTGTGAAGACATTATTTATGAAACCTAATTATATTAGACCTTCACCTTAATTTTGTGCCTTAATCCTTTAAGGTGTACAGAAATCTCTTACAAAAGAATTCAGGCACCAAATGTTTTGAAACGCACTAAAAATAAATAAATAATTCTTTGAATATGTGAACATTTTCCTTCTGAATGCAACCGTCTTCATCTACACAAAAAGTTTCTCTTTTGTCCTTCTATAAGAATTCCATTCAAGGTTTTACATTCACTCCTAATTTAACTCATATCACCCCTAGAGTCAGTCAGCATGCTATAGGTTCTTCTATTAAAAGCAATGATCTTGCCTGTGAACGTTAGAGGTAGGCCCTATGAAAAGCTGTTTTAGACGTTTTTTTGCGAGTCTGGCATAAATGTAGTAATCTGTCTTAATGGTCAGAACCCTGAAAATCCACAAGAACCTCCTGAAACATTCAATTAAATCATTTCAATTGTAAAAAATCGTAAAGAATGAAATAACTATGATACTTCTTCCGGTTCACAACTTATCAAAACGTCATAATAACTACGTTAGATATTTCAGTTCTCTGTGCAGTACCATGTTCAGTTCCTGATTGGCTTAATCTCAGCTACTCGCTGTCTGCTATCCTATTGGTTGCAGGGATGCCAACCGTCCATTGGTACAAAAAAACTGTCGATGTTATCATTGGCTGGTTCACTATCGACAAGACTTCTTTTAGACTGGTTGCCAGCTTATGTGCTATCTTTTTTGTTGAAGTTAATATAGTTTTCAGTTATGTCAATGGTTTCTCGGATATGTCTCGGGTAATAATGTAAAATGTTCGCCAATACTTTGGCTTCTTCAAATTCTATTGTTTCGTGTTGCAACTATGTTTTGCTATAGCCAACTTTTCAACGTCTTTGAGTTTTGTGTGCCTGATGTGTTCTTAAACTTTCGTTGAAATTAATCCTTAGTCTCGCTAATATAGACCAAACCAATACACACGAGTTAAATCATTTAATTTAGTATCATGGACCACAATGTTAGCAACGACTCTGTTAAGATAAAAACTGTATTTGAAGTGGATTGATCAAAGAGACTGTTCAGTTGCAAAGAGAAAGGGAACAGCAAAGGTTTTAATTAAGTGTGGAACAACGGAGGATGATCCTATTTCACATTTCAAGTTTCAGTTCTAAAGGAAGTTCAGTTATTAAACTACTTGAGTTCAAAGTTCAAAGTGGCACACGCGATAATTGTTCAGCTCTTTGCACATGTACAAAGCGAGAGTTCAAAGTTGTAATGTGTCCTTCACTAAGTCTTACGAGAGGTATAATGAGTTAGAAGTGTGATACATTTTATGCTTTCTAGTTTAAAATGGAGAAAGAACAGCGAGATACTATACAATAGGATATAGATACAATAGTAATGATGCCGTTACCAAAAGATGCGGACATTGCCAAGGCACTGTGAGTTTAAAGCTAATAATGTTGTGTCATATTCTTTATCAAAGATGTTCTAAATAAATAAAATGTCGTTGACTACATACACACGGACTTAATGGTACCTACGAACACTCATTTAAGAGTGGCTCGATTTTCACTTCTTTGGAGTGGTTTTCACTCTTCATATTTAGAATGAAAAAATCTTATAGATCTAAAATTCATTTTGGGGGAAGGATATTGTGTTCGATCTAAATTAAGATAATGGTTCCGCAACATATGTACAGTTAAGCAATATACCCTCTAGATAAATTGATTGTGACCGAAGTTGTAGAAATTGTGAAGGAAGTGATAAAACAAGAGTGTCAGTTGGCTTGGGCTCAGAAGAGACTGTTGCCAGAATTGCTATGTGAATAGTCTCCTACAGCGAGAAATGATAAACGATAAATGAGCAGTGTACAGTGGTGAAATGATAAACGATGTATGCGTACATAATGTGTAACAAGGCATGGTGTGAAAATGTATTGATACTATATACCTAACTGTAGAAAGATTATTGACCAACGTTTTAGCGTTGTCCAACTGGAAAGTTCTGTCCAATTTCCTCTTTTACAAGTGATTAAATTAAATTATTTATAATTTATTGAGTAAATGATACACATAAAAAGTAACCAACACGATAAACAATCTCGTGAGTTTGTTTTATTTAACAAAAGTTATAAATTAGTTTTAACCATTGAACTGGTCAAAACTAAAACTATGCTGTTTTCTAAAACACGATTTTACTTTTGTAACTACTGTAAACTTTAAACTGACAACCGTTTAAAGTGTAATTTTATAAGGAACCTACACAATTCTGGGTTAAACAATGCAAATACTCTAACTTGAAAACCTTTACTATCATTCCAATAAAATATACTGAATGATTTCAATTTTAAATTTTGGAAAAGTTTAATGAGTTGAATAGCATATTAGTTATTTATACTTTTAGAAAGAAAGAAAAAAATCTATATTTAGAAATACAAAACTACACTGTAGAGAGAAAAAAGAAGGAAAAACAGTTAAACGAATACAGTAAAAGAGAAATACCTACTAATCAAACATTGGTAGATTACAAAACTATTATAATCATCTGGACCAGGGTTGCTTTTAACAAATTGAAGGGAAAGCAACTGCTGATGAATAGATTGGTTTTGATGTCGTCTTCTCTTCTTCTGTCTCATTGAAACCGAGTGAACCCTAATGTAATGAAAGATAGACAGACAGACAGACGGACAACAGACGTAGGAGAGGTTTCTATCCACCAAGAAGCAAAATGAGTTCAGTTGCTTTAAAACCTAAGAATAGCTTATTAAACCTTGTAAGCTATTACAACTTAAATGTGTTCATAGATAAATATTTTAACTGTTCCGTGCCAAGTATGTTTGTTTTTCAAAACACGGTATTTATTGAAATTAAATGGCGTATAAAATGAAAATAAAACAGCCCTTTTTTATAAACGTGAAATAATAGTGAAAGTTCCTAGGCTATTTAAAAAATGCATTTTGGTGCATGGTTTTAACCCAAAATGTCTTTATAATAATTTAAAATTCTAAGCTGTTCGAATGACGTTACATAATTTTGAGTTAACTTTCTAGTGAAAGAGTGATCAACTGAACAGACCTCGATACCTAAAAATACTTATGGAAAGACCCAATTTTTGGATCAAATTGTTAACAATTCGAAGTCATACAAAAAATGCCACCAAAACAATATTTAAGCATTAAACAACAAACCTTCTTATAACTACAGCCCTTATCTTCATAGAAACTCCTAACTCTTATATACGTATATAATCAATAAATATATATAGACTTAATTTTGAAGTTATATAACTTCTTTACGCTGCCCATTCACGAAAGTATTTAACATGGTATATAAACACGTACAAATACGTATAACAACAAAATGTACATCATTGCACAATCTCGTCGAAATTTTAAAAATATTTCTTTTTAGGAGAATATAGTACTCCCAACTTTTGGTTAACCTTCAGTTTACATAAATATATAAAATAAGAAGAGAAGGTTCAGCTTGCAAGTAAAAACAGCAGATAGGAAACTCTCTACAAAGTACATTGAATGTATCATATTAGTTTATTTGTTACTTAGCAACAACTTTTGTGTTAGTGACAAACACTTTCGTTAAATGTTAGAAGATTTACTTAAAAGCAGTTCTCGTCCCAAGGATAACATTTTATAGGCTTTGGTGAGTGTGGTTCTTTGTTCTAGCTGTACAATATGTGTAATATACCTTAACATTACTTAGAATAGTAACAAACGCACAATAGACTATAAGATGTCTATTCACACTGTCAGTCGGGTGTCACGATACTTGGCTCAGGTCTACTAAAGTAACAACCTTTACTACTGTGTTACGGTTGTATAGGATGTCCCTATTACTTTTATTTCCAAGCTACCGTTGCAAAACTACTGTTTAACACAATTTCTTAGTGTTTCCCTAATAATTACGTATTTGTATATTTGACTACTAATTCGCCAGGATGGCGACAGCTCTTGTGTTGCGTGTTATGTTTGTAGTTAACCCAAGCACAGTACAGGAGACACCCGTACTGGCAGTGGATCAGGTAGAAAGGTACAATATATTCCCCTAACATAACGCACGCGTGCAAGTTCCACGAGGGTTGGTTATAGTTTTCCCAGTCACAACCAATAACGAGATTTAAAAAACAAGCTGCAAGCTCGACCCCTTTAAAAGTGCATTACTCTCAATACACTAATCCAACTAAGAAGCAAAACTACTTTTCAATTTGAATGCTTCAAAATTTGTTAACAAATATTTAATTGATTTAATTTTTAGTTCAATGCCACATATTAAAATGTGTATGTTTACAAAGTCTTATATTGTGAAGTTAGTACCATGTTTCTCCGAGAGATGGCAGCTGGTGTTTCTTTCTGGAAACCTCGCCTACAGTCTATCTCAACAGGGAACCGACTTGGCAGTGTTGTTATACAGTAAATCCAAACCAGTTGCTTACAGATTTAATATTTATGTCAGGGCTATTTACCATTTACCATTACCATTTACCATTTACCATTACCATTTACTATTTACCATACAGTATAGCAACTTCATGGGATTTCGTGATTTTACATATTTATTTTGTTTATGAATCTTATTTTTCATGAGCAAAATGGTTCCCAAGAATAAAGTTACACTCAAGAGGAAAACTTTGAGGGACAGATAACTGGCGCCTTGAGCATGGAATAAGACAGTAATTGAAAAAGCCTCAAAACTGGAATCGAGTAAGTCTAACGTTTAGTAATCCTAGTAGCTTTGTCATGTAGATATTGTACGCTCTTGTCCTGTTGATAAATAAGGTATTTTACACTTGCTAAGACAATTTGTCATATGTTTGTTATGTTTCTGTTTCAGCATCTCGTATTAATCATTCATTTGCGTTTTGAAGAGCAAATATCAACTGAACACAACTCAGACTTTAGATAACTTTACTTCAACAGATTGATAACTGGGCTTCAGTACCATAAGTTTGAATGTTAAATTAATCGCTTTGATATCTTCTATATTAATAAAATTAAATGTCCGTCCTTTTGTGTTTATTTGGAAAGCCACATACTTGAAACTTAAGTAACGTACTACACTCATGGGTACGTGTTTTGTGGCCGGGATAAATTATACATGTACACGTTTTGAATACCTACTGTTTGTTAACAGTGAGGTATATGCCTAACTATTTCTTGAGCATGTTATAAAGACAGAGCTGCAATGTTCAATTTTTCCTAGAAAAACACAAACTACTATCACCAAACCAATTTGGGTTTCAAAGTGGAAAATCCACAATAGACGCAGTCGTCCGTCTAGTTGAGATGATAGTAGAAGCCATCGAAAGTCGAGAAACTACACTCAGTGTATTCCTCGACTTGTCAAAAGCCTTTGACTGTGTTGATCATGTCACCTTGGTTCAAAAACTCGAATATTACGGGATACGAGGAGTGCCACTCAAGTGGCTTGAATCGTATCTCAGCAATAGATCACAATTCGTAGGAATATCTAATGCCAGATCGGGGAGGAGTGGCTGAACCATGGGGTCCCACAAGGCCCATACTCAGCCCGCTTCTCTTCTGATTTATGACAACGACGTTGGTTCATCGGTACAGAACGGACAGCTCGTCCAGTACGCAGATGACACGACTCTCACTTAAAGCGTCCTCAAACCAACAATTGGAATTTTTCATTTATTGAGCTCAACAGTTCAATTCAGCATTTTAACTAGCTCAATCTCAAACAACCAACAAAATCAACTTTTATTCAATTTAGTATCTGCGACAGACGGTCTCAGATAGCAACCCAACAGTCATGTTGACGATACTGAGATCGAAGAGGTCTACTACAAAGTTCCTGGGGATACATCTCACCGAGGGTTGACCTGGGAATGCCATGTAGACAGTGTCTGTTCAAAAAATTAGCCTCAGGCATTTATGTTTTGAGGCAACTGTCCGAATACTGCTGCCCACCAGGTACTGATGACGGCGTATTACGGAGTAATCTACCCACACCTATCCTATGGATTGGCTTTAGGCGGATGCTCAAAATCAAGTTTTGCCAGAGTTTTCATTCTACAAAAGTAGGGTCCGAATCATTGCAAAACTGCAATGGAGAGAGTTGTGTAGGCAGCTTCAAACATTTGAAATTGTTGACGCTACCTTGCCTCTATTTTGAAACGTGTATTTTTTAAAATCAAAATGCAGCCTCGTAATAGGAAGTGACATTCACTCTTATGAAACTAGAGGCAGGGAAAACTACCGAACTGGGAGACACAGAACGGCAGTTCATGAACGTTTACCTTCTCAGGTAGGAGTTCAGCGTCACGTTGCCATTCGATCAAAAGTGCCCTGAGCTCAAGGCTTTGAAAACTCGCCTGAAAAGGTTTTGCCGCAGAAGCATTTTATAACACAGACGAGTTTATGGCACATAACTGGAAATCGCGGAACACATTGCTTCATTACGGACTAGAGGTTCAATTCGAATGATTGAGAGAGAGTGAATGTCAAAATTGTATGTATGAACGGGATTTTGATGTTAGAATGTGTTGAAAATTTTAGCTAAAAAGAAAAACTGACGATTGCATAACATGTCACATGTTTTTCGCAATAACTATTTATTATTTATTTATTTAATTTTAGACCACTTTTATTTAGCTTTCATGATAACAATAAAGACTATATAACATGAACTAATAAAAAGCAAAACTATATAGCAAGAAAGTATAAAATATATTTAAGTTCACCCCACCTCCCTAGTCTCTACTAAGAAAGTGTATCACGGACTACAAAAATGAAAATGTAGTCTTGCCGAGAACTGAAGCCTAAAGTATGAAGTATGCAATTGACGATTGCATATCATGTTAATATGTTTCCGCAATAAACTATTTATTTATTTATCTTTCGAGCGACTAGAATCTACGAAACATCGCGTCAACTTTGTACGCGCGCATTTCGTCAGTAGCTCTACAAACGTTCGGAATCCCAAAACGCTGATTTCATCTGATGACTTTCTGAATGTACCATAGTGTTTACATGATGCACGAAAAAATAGTTCAGAACAACCAATGACATAACACGGTTTTCAAATCACTAAATACCTCACTTCTCAAGGTGAGGATATCACCGAGCATAACTGAGCTGTTCAAATGACCTTTGACTTCAGTGACATTATTTACTGCAGCACAATGTTGGCTGACATTTCCTCGCTGTATAGGTTAATCTCTACATGAACACTCATTGTGTCTACTCAAGATCAATACATGAGTTCTTCATAATGATGTCACTTTTTATGGACGGATATTTAACCAAAAACTAGTAAATAGATAGCCCGACACGAAGAAGGGTTTTTTTGTAATGTGTTTTTTATTTGGCTAATTGTAACACTAAACCTTGCTTCGGCCTCAGCTTTGTCTCATGTAAAATCGCTGGTGTTACGAGGCTGGGAGTCAGGATTGGTGCTCATTTCATTGTCCCGAGTCTGGAGTTTTCCTTCATGACGGCTTTTATCCTATGAAAATTCGTTAATAACAGTTTTTATAGTAATAATATGAATTTAGATAAACGCTCAGACAAATTTAATAAATGATGTGATACAAGCAACACAGTGAAATTTCGCTCTGGTTATATTAAGTTATTTAATTGACTCGTCCATTAAAACCACATGACTCACTGCTAAATGTACAAAAGGTTTTCTGCACAATGGCTTATGCTGGTACCCAGGCATCATTGAATTCATCATTAAAGGGTTATTTCCATTCAATGTTTGCCAAACTATTTTATAACCTTGAAAATGCACTCAACACAAGTAATCGCTATGACAAACACCTCAATTAAAGCTCAGTACAGACTAAATGTAGCACATGCCAAATGATGATATGAGCACTCATATTGTACTTTAGTAGAATAATTTAGGTATGGCAAGAATTTTCTTACAGGCTTGATTTTCATACGGTTTCCTATGATCATACAGTGGAACATAAGTAGAACTTAAAACGTAAAGGTAAACTTTGTCTTGTTTGATGAGGCAAAGCTGAGACTTTGAAGTCCTTTCTAAAAGTACCCTCAACCTCGACCTTTAGCTAGCGCTCTGGAGTCGCGTACGATTCCAACCCGTCACTTCGTTGAGATGTATGGCTTTTCTAGCAGGCGTAAAAAGTAAAAATATGTAAATCCGGTTTAAGTTTTAAGCAAATCGTAGGACTGGATGTGGGTTATCTTGCTCCCCTGTACTCCTAGGTATTTGACGCAATTAATCAAGACAGGTTACTAGCCAAAATATGCTGAATGTGAGGTTTTGATGAAACTCCCGTACATTGGTTCAATTCATACCTGGAGAGTCGGCGATAGGTCACAAAGTTAAAAAGTGAGAAAGTTTTAAGTGGCTCTTCAAGTAACTGGGTTCACTTCTATTCAACCAGTACACATCCGATGGAATAAGCTGGATTAAAAGCTGCAACGAACATGTATATGAAGATTAATGTCAACCTCACTTGGATTACAAACAAATCTGATAGACTTAGTCATCAATGATATCAACGCTGATCTTCAAAAGATTCCAAATGGTCAGTGAAAAATTGCATTTTATATCAATGTAAGCAAGTGTTCTGTCCTGTTTGTAGATTCTCAAAGTTCAGTTGACGTTTTGACTGGTCGTGGAACCGAATGAAGCACTAAGAAAACTTGTGGAGTTGATTTAGATAGTGAGCTCACATTTACTCCTCATGCCCTTTGGTGTTATCCGTATTTCAATAATTTAATAAATCATCATTTATACGACGTGAAATATACAAAGTAGTTATAGATAGATTTGTGTGCATTTACGTTGTTGATTTTCACTTAACGCTCAAAGGAATTTACACAGTTGTATCAAACATTTGCTCACTCAGTGTTCTGATTTTGTTAGACATGTTTGCTGTTCTCGAGAGAATTCCGCAAACACAGTTCCAACTCGTCATCAACTGTTTCTTTGATCAACAATTTATATTGAACATATTGGTTGTGGCTTTGTGGGACGTATTTACTGAAACAAAGTTTGTACTTTGTAGTATTGCAATAACACAGCATGTTTGAAAACATGAAAATTTGTAGGGACACCTCGTAAACTAGCATTACAAAATCTAGTTCAATTAAGAGCTTAAAACTATTATTTGGTGATTCGAACAACATACGTAGTGGATAGAAAAGGACGAAGGTAAAGTTCAGAGGCCAAGTAAGGACAAACTAAGTTCACTGAAATTCCAAGAACTGCTGTGGCTTTCTCCTTAAGTGACTCAAAGTAAAGTTTCCTTGAGCAATATACATTCTTAACTGAGTTTAATGCTACGTATTGTACTTTCTTGACAAGTGATTGATAAACCTTGCTAAATACGATTGCATTATAAAACTCAGTTCTACAACACACTAGATATTTCCCAGTAAGTTCTTATTTCTTCACAAAGTAAAGTCAAACATTGTTTTCAATTGGCTCATATTTAACTTTGGCCGATTGTAACCTTTAGCCTTTCTAACATTTGTCAATTTAAAGTTTTAGTAAGCTCTGGATACAAGCTAGGATCAAAGTTTTAAAATAAATGCCAAAATAATATTCAATTGATTATCAACGCAGAAAAGGCAGATTTAAAGGTAAGCAATTTGTAGTCATAACGACAGACAGATTTGAACACTAAGCTGTATTCTAGTATTCTTTTTAAAATGGAGATGACAGACTATAATCGTTGATTTACAACCTCCATAACTTACATTTATATAAATCTCATGTTCTGAGATCAAGTTTGCAAGTAAGGAATGTATGTGGTAAACTACACAAATGTGTGACTCAGCTGCAGTGAAAACTAACTTTGATTGAATTTACAAACTCGTGTAACCACTTGCACGTCTGCCAACCCCACTGCTTCATCTTACGTCACAACTCGAATCAACTGTCAGAGAGTACTCATGAATAGTGTTAAAGAAGATTTCCAGATACACACGCACAAATTGAAAGACTGAAATATTCAAAAATATTACTAATATCAACGAATGCGGTCTTATCTTCAATCATACAACCGTGAAACCAAATGCTATTCTTCTTAAACACCCTACAGTCTCATGTGCTATTTTTAGGAAGCTCTTAATTAGTATACCTAGTTATGTTTATAGTTCAAACTCATTTAAGTCGTTAAAAGTTCATGGATCCTTATCTACTTAACACTTTGGAACTGCAAGTTGAACCTAACTTAAAGTCAGCAAACCTTGCAACAACGTGGAAACTGAAAGCTGATTAAGGGATGGGGTGAAAGCATTTCATATTTTTGTTAAAGTGTACCGAATGTTGTACTTCATTAGTGTTGACAAAAACCAATAAAAGGAAAACATATAAACTTTGATTTTTTTGTATACTTCTTATACATATTTATATGTTTACAATACAAATATACAGGGTTAGTTAAAGTTTGGAGACACCCTCTTAACTTTCCACCGAGCATTGATAGAAAATCCAAACCTCGGAGTTGTTTATAGGTCATGAAAGGACACTTGTATGTTCCCAACTCCAAAATTGAATTTTGGGACCTACTCAACATTGTTAAATGTAAACCCCTAATGTTTCATTTCATGCGCTAGATCTTGATCAAAGAAATCCATCAGCGCAAACTTACAGTCTAATACAATTCCATCTGATAATTATCTTTCCAGTTTCTCGCCCAGCATTTTCGATAGGAGTGAGATGGAGACCTCTAATTGGGTTTCTTTTATAAAGATCTACAAAATGAGGGATCACATCCTAGGGGTTTACATTTAAAAATATTGAGTAGCCCCAAAAATTCCAATTTTCAGTTGGGAGCAATGTTGTCCTATGCATGAAGAAGTGTGTTACAAACTATACAAATTTTCCAGGTTTGGATTTTCTATCAATGCTCAGTGGAGAGTTAAGGGGTGTCTCCAGACCTTCAACTAACCCTGTATAAGTATATATTACTGTATAATAATACTCTTCTTTGCCTACAACTGATGATGTCTAGCACAGTTTTCAGTGGGTTTTCTTCCAAAAATATTACTTTATTTATTACGAACTACTGTAGTTCAAATTGAAATTGAAAAAATCAAAGGAGAATTTATTTTTAAAAAGCTGGTGCATTACCACATCGACTATCTTTACTGTGGTTTTATTACTTTCTTTTGTTGTTAGCTGAATTTAAAACAAAGCGTACGCGTAACCACAAATGTTACCAAAAGCTTTATATCATTTAAAACATTTTTCCGACATTTTGGATTGATTAAACTGATTTTTGTTGTTTTTTTATTGGTACTACGCCTAATACATCTAGTAAAATTAATCTTTAGCTTTTCTCAAGGGTAAAATTGCGTACAAACACTTAGCCATTTTAACCAGACAATTTTCCATTTAATAGACCTGCAATTTATTGAAGATGTTTCTTTACTTAAGTTACCAGTTTAAATACGAAGAGGGCTTACGCGTGTACCCAAGAGACCCAATATTTTACTACACATTTATGGGAAGCTTCCATCACAGGTGCAAAATTGTTTAACAAACTTCCCAAAACATTAAATCCACTGAAAATTGTATCTTATTCAAAAGAAGGTTAAGAGCTTAACCATTGGAAGGCTCATACTATTCTGTTGGGGAACTTTTAGATCAGGCTTGAATCGTGATAATTAAATTTAGTGATAAATTTAAATAGGTTTTGCTCTTACTAGTGGTTTACTTTTGTTTTATTTTAAATACCTGTTTATTGTTGTATTTTTTTGTCAACGCAAAAGTGTTTAATGTGGCAATAAAAAGTAATTACTATTATTCATTTTATTTTATTTATTTATTTGATTTATTTTATTGACTTGATTTTTTTTATTTATTTCTATTTTATTTATTTATTACACTAGGTAAAACTAACCTGGTAAGTCACTAAGTCCATAGATGTTTAGTAGCTTGCATAAAGTTAGTCAGTACAGTTGGAATAAAACTGATAAAACATGATACTTAGATGACATTTCATCACTGTGTGTTTGGTTTGTGAAGGAAGATTCTCAGAACTCACGTGGAAATCAAGCTGACGAAGTTGCTTCTGACCTTGTTATACAACTCAAATCAACTCTGAAATTTACTTCTTGTCTTTGATAACTATGTGTGCAAAATATGAAATGAGACAGAATTTTAGTTTCAGACAAGCCGTGAAGTCTGTATTGGCTGTAATTCTTTACTGTAGTTCTTGTATGCGTTGTCATATTATCATTTTTAAATTCAAGATGCATAATTTAAGATGCATCGTTCAAAAGTCGTAACGAGATGTTTTTCTTTGACGGTAGATTTTCTTTTCAGTATATATACCAGCGAAGGAAGCATAAGTACATAAAAGTGTACGATTAACATAGATGTAATGTAGAGAAACTGGAGAACTGTCAAAACGAACTTATTTCAATAGAAACACTTTAAAAGGTTTACCCTGGAATGAATACCAAAAAATATATGCTATGTATTTTAAATTAGGACACAAGTGAAATAATTCAAAAATCATTAACTTCTGTTATAAAAATTTGTTAAATTTACAATTAATATCAAATGGGTTTTAATTTTGCCAAAGAATTTAGTTTAAACCCGTTTAAAATTGTCCTAGCTTTTGCTCATTTGAAGTAAAGAGACATCTGTTGAGTTAGTTTAAGAGAGGAATTCATGAACAAGAGTTAACTTGTACTTATACATTAACCGTCGCTTTACTGACCTTTCTCTTAACTTGGTTCAAGATCGGTTAAAAAAGGTTGATGTGATTATCGATTTGCATAGATTCCACCGCAAACTCTCTCCCACGTGCCCTTTCTTTGTTTAACGACAATATGTACATTCTTTGTTTAACATTATAAACCGTATGAGTAAACTATATTGAGCTTCCAGCTTATGAAAACGAAACGAGAGTTTACCGACCAAAAGGCTCCTTTGCCGAACAGGAAAGACACATTTTGGCTACATAACAGAAAGATGACATGTATTCCCTCAAGAATCAATACAACAAATGTGTGTGGTTTGGGAAATGTCCAACACGTTTCTTCTGCCAAGACCAACCTCTCTGCTTTACGTTTTGAATAGACCACAGAGAGCTGACTTCTGAAAAGGCGGTTTCTTCAAATTTCTAGTTCAATTATAATTATTTCAGTTTCCTAAAACTAAAATGTAAAGTGAATTATGTTAAACCATCATTGAAATGTTGCAAAAGTTGCACATTTTCTAGCAGAAAAGCAATAGATAACTTTACCTTCAATAAAAACATACTTTAGATTTCTAGAAATTTCCATCATATCATTTTTGGCATAGTTTAATTTGATTGTGTGTATACACAAGTTACAATAAGAAATCTTTAGTTAAGTTTTCCAATATGTAGATTTTCTGGTCAAAGTAATAATTGAACGGCATTGATTTCTTTTTAACGACCATAAATATTACATGCTCCTATGAGGCAAGTTTGATAATTATATTTTATTCTCTTGAAGGATGACTAAGTCGAACTTTGATTACATTTATGGACCGATGCTTCTAGGTTTCAAATGAGGCAACTCAACCCCTCCCCCCGCGTTGTATTGTGATCATGGTTTAATTTTGTTTCCTGGTAAATTCCCCTTCGCATCTTAGCACAAGCTGAATTGTCATGTATCATGTATATTTAATATAAAAACACACTAACAAATAGTATCTTCTTTTCATATACCACCATACACAGTATCCTAATGTTTCATAGATTTATTTAATTCATGGTAAATGGTATGTTTATCTTTTTAGTTTTTTTTCACACAATTCAATTTTGTACATGACAAAATAAAGTTATTTATTATGTGTGACAGACTTTATTAAAACTCAGTTCTGTACAAAATCAGACTTGGTTGAGAGAACACATTCACACATGAAGACAGCTGCTGTCAGCACTGTCATAGATACCACTTCAACCTTGACACAACTGTAATTGTGTATACCATCGGTGACAGGTTGATGCCTCATCTCTGAAATTATTAATCATAATATACTAAATAACTTGTAATTAATTTATCACTATGCTAATTTTTTCAAGCGTAATGTACACATAACTATCACATATAATCAAAACATTAAACTATGAATAATATTTCCCTTGGCATTTATAACTAATATAGTGTTATTGTAAAGGTGAGGCAAATTTTTAACTAAATGGTCAAAATCCAAGGAGTTTACACGTATGTAAAGTGTTGACAAAAATAATCAAAACGTGTTCTGGGGGTCAGGATTGGTGCTCACTTCATGGTCCCGGGCCCTGGGTCTTACCGTGCTGACGGCATGAATATCTTATTTTCCAATGGAAAATCGATAATAATTGAGGAGTTTATTCATATTCAGGGTGGTTATAAATTGTTGGGCACATTTTGGGATTGAGTGAAAGAATGGCTAATCGTGGACTCAAAACGTGGGAGTTGTTTTATTAGGTAGTAAATTTAAAAGGTTTTACTAACAAATGACCTCTTGTTTTAATGAACATTGCTGGTATTATCGTTCCAATAAACTCAAGCTCACGCAAGCTCACTCTGTAAACAAAGACAGATGCTACTAGTTTCTGGCTTGGTTTAACACTTTGTGCTAAACAAAGTAAGTCGGATATTTGTTTTACAGAAATATTGTCGAATCTTAGACAACTTAAATCTAAGAGATTCGTGCCAAAAATTCGTTCAACAGACTAAACATTCTTACTTTTCCATCAATTTACATTTACGAAACTACCATGTTCTGCCTCGATAAATGCCGCTCATACAAGGCAATGAAATTCATAATGGTACGCCGTTAGACAACTACAGAGTTGAATACCATAGACTGGAATTATTTAAAAGTTACCATCACAAGTGGATATTATTGTTTCAAAACTACCCTCACATATAAAAATTTTTCAACATTCTAAATTATTTAAAACAAAATTAAAAAACTACCTTGTATCCAAATCTTTTATAGTATAGAAGAGTTTTAGAGCACTCTCTTACTACTTAAAGTTCTGGACAGTTATAGTTATTTTATAATCAAATTAAGTTTTAAAATTATTGGTATAATAAGCAAATGGCTCCATATTTCATATAAATTTTTGTTGTTTCATAATATTGTTAATGTTCCAACACAATTTTATATTAATCGGGAATAAAGAAACATTTTTCTAATAATGTTTTTATTCACTCGACCCAAATCACGCCTTTCTCAAGGAGCTTAGTTGCTTCTCAACATGTAAAGTTAGTTTCATTATTATTCTCTGTGACTTTAGCGAAGGTGAAATGAAAGGTCATCTAAAGTTTAATCAGCTGTCTGCATCAGTACCAGCTGATTTGTTGGTTAACCACGGCACGAAGCTAACTCACCGCATTGTCTAACTATTCAACAACAGCTCATGTCGGTTCTATTCTCTATTTCCGTAACACATCTTAAAGTTTTATTTGAAATAGAGTTTAAGTTTGGGGATGAAAAAACCAGGCCGACGCGTAGTTAAGCTAAGCGCCGCTAGCGTGAGTGAATCGAATTTCCTTTGCAATTTGTTACTCTAATTCGCTACTCTTACTTAAAGGCCTCGCTGACTTTTATCATTTATATCAACTATACTGTATGAAACACCTACGAGTATATAAGCCGTTATTGCAGATATATATCGCAACAATACTAGCAGTCCTAAGCTAGCAATCAGTGCAATGACCGATTCAGGTTAACCAACAGCTGAACTATTAATTTTTATCATTTTTCTTGTTCAGTTCGACATTGTTGCCAGGAACGACTCTAAAGATTTCGAAATGTTTAGCACAGGTGTAATAAGTTTTTGTGATTCACAAAAAATACAAATGCTTCTATTATTAATAGTACAATGTTTATCGGTTTATGCAATACAGATATATTTATTAAGGTCAGAGTAAGATTCGCCCGTTTCTTCAATGTATAGACATTGAACAAAATATCAAAGAGATTCTCAAATTTCTTATCTTCTAGAAAATGGCTTGAAGGCCGCCATAGCGTATTTCATTCCATCATTTGCCTCCTCCAAAAACTACCGCTTTAAGTTACAACGTGGATGCTACGTGGATGGAACGATATGCTACGTATTTTCTCTAGAAACCAATAATTTTAAAAATGTAATCGTGTAACTTTAATATCAATCTCTAAAAGCTCAGCAGTGGATACAATAAACTGACAATTCAACATTTTTTAAACGTCCTTCTATGAGACTCTTCTGGATGTGTTTTGTTCTCCTTACCTTAGACACATCAACTTTGATTAGTCTGATCAGAAAATGCTTAAAGCTTCAATGAACTATTGTGTGAGCAAGATCAGGTGACTTGTTGCTGTACTAACAAGTACTAACTGTACTATGCAAGTTAATTAACTTTGTTCCTTGATGAAGCGTTTCCAAACAGTTTCTCTACAACTGAGCTTCATTAAAGAAAGGTGTTCAGCGTCATTAGAGAACCTTTCA
The DNA here is from genome assembly GCA_018831715.1 of Matsumurasca onukii. Taxonomy (NCBI): domain Eukaryota; kingdom Metazoa; phylum Arthropoda; class Insecta; order Hemiptera; family Cicadellidae; genus Matsumurasca; species Matsumurasca onukii. Next base: position 13,689,352 of record CM032065.1, read on the forward strand.
GCCAGTTAACGAGGATGTTTGACGATAGGTGTTTGAAATCTGATCAAGTAACGGAACGTAAGTACCAAAGGTTTTGTTTTGAAATATTTATCTTCATTTTGTGCTTACTAAGATATTTTAGCATCACTTACGAGGTCATTCGCACGACACATTTTCTCTTCAGTTGGACTGTTTGACATACAGTATGCAAAGGTTTCACAACAACAGTTATTGCAGCAGAAAACAGTTTGGCCTGGTTTCTGAGATGTTTTGAAAGCTTTACTTTGTGTTACAAAGTGCACTCTACTCAAAATAATACAAGAGGAGTTTTACACTATCATCCACTCACAGGTTTTCGTTTTATCTCGGCCAAAGGTATTTCAAAAATAAAACACTTGACACATTAGATCATTTGTTTCAAACTAGCATTGTACCCTAAAAAAATACATTGTGTTCCAACTGTTTTTAGCACAATGTTCGTAATGATTTTGTGTTCGAAAATGATTACTAATAAGTATGAAAGTGTACGTTGAGCCAATGTTTAATTGAAACTGAATAATAACATTAATTGTAAACAACATAACAATTAGAAATTTGTCATATGGAATAATATTAAAATAGCATATGTAACAGTGCTCTCCCTCTCAAAGTTTTGTGCGCAGCACTTGGTCCACATGACGCCTCCAAATTTGACCGCTGTCCATTTCGATGAAGTAGTGCAGGTGGCCGTCTTTACTTTTAATCCGTCCATAGTTCCACTTTTCTTTGCCAGAGTAATTCCGGGCTTGCACACGGTCCCCTTCTTTGAAAAATCGCACGATTCCTTTTGGGTGTTCAGGATTGCGCTTTTTTTGAGGTAAGATTAAATCCAAAAATGTGCGGATTTTTCGGTCGAACATTAGAAAGTAAGCGCTGTTCCCTGTTGAATTGGGGGCCTGTCGAACTTGCATGAGAAGCCGGTGTAGTTTTTCTTCAAGTGTGCCAGGTTCTTCAGCCATACACTTGACTAATTTCTTGATGGTTTGCACAAACCGTTCTACCTGCCCGTTACTTGAAGGGTGATAAGGAGCTGTAAACTTATGAGTGACTCCACAATAATTCAAGAAGTTGCAAAATTCTGATGAAGTCAACTGACGACCGTTGTCAGAAACCAAAAGTTCCGGTAACCCGAAAGTTGTAAATACTTTTCGGAGTTCCTTGATCGTCCAAGCAGCTGTTATATTCTTCGATGGTATGACTTCCACCCATTTTGTAAAGGCGTCCACAATCAGCAAGAAATAGTTTCCATTGGTTGGACCAGCAAAGTCTATGTGAATGCGTTCCCAAGGTTTACTTGGTGGTTCCCATGGATGATTGATTTTTCGGTACATTTTGTTTCTCTCGGCACTGTCTGCACAACAGAATCATTTCTTCAATGTCTCTGTCAATCCCCTTCCAATAGCAGTAGCTTCTTGCTAGTGCCTTCGATTTAAGTATTCCCAAATGGCCAAAGTGCAGTTCTTGTAACACAGTCCTTTTCAGGGATTCTGGAATTATTACTCTCCATCCTTTCATGATACATCCATCAAGCAAGCAAAGTTCTCCATCGTGATAACCAAACTGTTCAATAGACTGTCCTTTTTCCAAGGCAAGTTGTAGATGTTTCAGCTCATTATCTTTTTTGGTTTCTCTGGCCACAAGGGTGTGATTTAAATTGATTGTATTGATCTGGTTTGTATGAAAAATATCAATCTGGTCCATGGAAGTACTTGTAGGTCGTTCGGTTGGGAATCTTGAAAGGAAATCTGCGTTACTGTGGTCGGTCGTTCTTCTGAATTCGATTTGGTAGTCAAATCCGGACAGGAAATGTGAGTAATTGAAAATACGAGTTGCAGACATAGAAGGAAGGCTTTTGTCAGGATTGAATATTGACACAAGTGGCTTGTGGTCTGTTACTAGAGTGAATTTGCGTCCGTAACAATATTGATAAAACTTTTTCAGGCCCCAGTAAATTCCTGTCGCCTCTTTGTCTATCTGACTGTACTTTTCTTCTGGTTTTGTTAATGTCCGAGAGGCAAATGCTAAGGGCCTTTCGCTACCATCTGGATGTGACAGAACAGCTCCAAGTCCAACGGGAGACGCGTCTGCCAACACTAAAGGCAGGTTAGGATCAAAGTGACACAGCACGACATCACTGGTGATGATTTCCTTTATTTTCTGAAAACTTTGCTCACACTTTTCATTCCAATTGTCTCTTCTTTCTGTAGCAGTTTATGTAGTGGGTTAAGTATTGTGGCTAAGTTTTGTATGAACCGATTGTAATAATTCACAAGGCCCAGGAAAGTCCTTAGTTCATTTACGTTTTGCGGTATTCTTGCTTGTTTGATAGCTTTAATTTTGTCTTCTGATTTGTGAATTCCATGAGCATCAATTGTATGGCCCAAGTATTGTATTGTCTTTTGTAGAAATTTACACTTATCCCTGTTCAGTCTCAATTTGTTCTTGTTAACTTGTCAAGCACATGTTCCAAACGTTCAAGTAGTTCCTTTTCTGTCTTCCCCTGAACGATAATGTCGTCAAAGAAACATTGGACACCGTCGATACCAACTAAAACTTTGTCCATTATATTCTGCCATATGCCTGGTGCTACTTTCACTCCAAACATTAATCGATTTACTCGGTACTGACCTTTATGTGTACTCAACGTCTGTAAGTCTGCACTGGTGTCGTCCATCTTGAGGTGCAAGTACGCATTTTTCAAATCCAGAGTGCAAAAGTGTCCCTCCATTCATATTAGCGAAGATGTCTTCAATCTTTGGGATAGGGTAATGTTCATCCAGTATTTGTTTGTTGACTGTAACTTTATAATCAGCGCATATTCTCTATCTCCGTTAGGTTTTACAACCGGAACTATTGGTGTTCCCCATTGTGAGTGTTCTGTTTTTGTAATTACTGCCTCCAAACGGTCCAGTTCCAGCTCTACTTTCTGTTTCAAGGAGTAAGGAATAGGTCTTGCTTTTATGAACACTGGCCTAGCTTCGTCTCTTAGTTGTAAATGGCCTAGTTGATCTGGTATCTGACCTATTCCAGGTTCAAAACATTTTTGTACTTGTTGAGGAGTTCATCAAGGCTGCCCTCATTTTTCTGTTCTATTGACTTTATTTCTGCCAAATCTACTTTCACTCTCGTAACCAATCTCGGCCAAATATTGCATCCAAATGGTTCTCAACAATGTAAAGTTTGCCTGTAAAACTTGGTTGTTGTACGAGCATTGAATGAAAACTATACCTTTGGTTTGAAAGTTTCCCCAGTGTAAGTCTTAAGCTGCATTTGTGTACTGAACATTCTTTTATTTATGTTAAGCTTTCTGAAGGTACTATAAGGTAACGTGCTTATAGCTGATCCTGTATCCAGTTCCATTTGTATCGGCTGTCCCTCTAGTAGAACATTTATAAGTATTTTATCTGTAGTTTCAGAGTGTATCTTATAAATCTCTTGAGTTTCTGTCATGCAACTGTCATTTGAATCTAAGTCTGTTTGGTGAACCTTTGAATTTGACGGTTTCATGCACACAACTGCTATGTGACCTTGTTTCTTACATTTTCGGCAGAATTCTGAAGCAAACTTACATGTGTTAGCTCTATGGTCCGGTGAACCGCAACGGTAGCACTTTCCTTTAAGTTTGTCAAAAGGAGACGACTTAAATGTTGCTCTTGATGGCTTTGATTCTTTTCCCACCTGTTCATTCATGATTTTATTCACATAACCAGCTTGTGAACTGCTGTTTATTTTAACTTGAAACCCTTCTTCTTTAGAAAGTTCCATGGACGTTGCGGTTTTAACAACATCGTGAAAAGATTGAATGGATTTTTCTTGAAGTAGTCTAGCTCTCACATCAGGATCCTTCAATCCCCTGATAAGTTGCATACGTAACAGAGTGTTTGCATTGGTTTTTCCACAGTTTTCACATGAAAACTCACAGTCAGTGGTCAGTTTTTGAAGTTGAGCCGCGTACTTTTAACTCTTTCACCAGGCTCTTGTAATCTAGACAAAAACTTGTGTTGAAGTGCCCATGTGCTTGGTTTGGGATCAACGTAGTCAGACAGAATCTGAACAAGATCTTTGTATGTCTTTTCCAAAGGATTTTCTGGTGCACAGAGGTCGTAGACTTTTGATGCAAGCTTGAGATAAGGCATGTAGTAACGTGAAAACTTGGTCTTTAGGCTGCAGCCCTTGACCATGTAGATGCATGAATATTTCTAGGCGTCTAATAAAATTTTTGAAACTTTCTTCATCTTGGAACGGAGTGAAGGATATGGCCGACGCAAGTGGCCGTAACATCTGGGTTTTTGTAGTTTCTGATGTCGTGTTCTGTTGAACAGCTGTTAACGTAAGTTCTAACTGATTAAGTCGAGTAAGTAGTAAATCTTTAAGTTTGTAGTATTTATCTTCCATTTCGGTTCGGTATGTAATTTCATCATCAATGTCTTCTTCATCTGTTTTCAGTTCTATTTTCAGTTGAATTACTTCAAATCGGTTCCAAATTTCTTGTAACATATCCAATCTGTTCTGTAGCACTTCTTTTGTGATGTTCGTTTCATCTTCCAACAGTCTATCTGCCCTGGTTAGTTGGCCCTTAACTACAGATCTAGCCTTCTTCAACTCAGTGACAGAATCAACGTTTTGTAGTATTTCCATATTTAAATATAACAATAACAAAAAAATAACAATAAACAAAACTATAAAAAACAAAAAGAACTAATTTAAATTGCTTTTGGCTCGTCGCCAATTAATAAGTATGAAGTACGTGTACGTTGAGCCAATGTTTAATTGAAACTGAATAATAACATTAATTGTAAACAACATAACAATTAGAAATTTGTCATATGGAATAATATTAAAATAGCATATGTAACAATTATAAATATTAAATTAGTTTAGAGAAGGAAGAAACCAACAAAAGGAGACAAATAGAAAAGTAGAAACTCGTCAGCAACGGAAGACGAACAAACAAAACTTATATCGAATTTCTAGAAACTTTGTTTGTTTTCCTTCTTGTTCTCCTAATAGTGTCATTCAGTCCAAGGGGAAAACAGCAGCCCTGCATTAAAAGTAACATTAAATGGAGGACTTCTAAGAATACAATCTTGGTTGTTAAAATGAGGTTTGGTCGATAACACTGAATGTATCGAATACATAATAAGTTATGGAAAATCATCTTAATTGAACGATTTGTATACTGAGATTTGCTAGTAATCTGATGGATTGCTTAGAAAGTGTCTGATTTGCATTAATTACAGTTTGTCCATAAAAATCGGTACAAAACAGCTGTTATAATAAATCAGTAACGCACTTATAGCCATCATGGCTGAACTACTTGAAAGATGATATTAGGTGGGAACAAAATTCAACATCCGGTTGTCAAGGTTCTATAACGTACACACAGAGGTACAAGCTATGATCAAATGAACTGATATGAATTATTTACTCATTATTGCACACAAGAGGTTAGGATATGGTCTATAATTGAGTGTTATTGTGTTTTTAATATGTAAACCGCTTTATTCCTAAGAGGTTCTTTATCATATGCATTACCAGCGTCAAACACTGTTGAGAAGGTGAAGAGAATAAATAATATTACAGGCGTTTCCAATTGTTTTGAGTGAACAAGAAGTACACGACGTTTTGGGATCTGGAATCTGACCCCGTCTTCAGTTAAAAAATAACCTAAATCATAAAAGAAATCCTTAGGAAATGAGCTAGTTTTTGTGTAATCAGCGCAAACTACAGTCATCCTCACAAACAATCTTACTTTTATCTAAACGTATTAAATTGTATAATAGTAAGATTAGAAAACAACACAACATGTACAAAAATTGTGTTCAAAGATAAAATAAATAGAGAATCAAGCACGTCCACGGCCACGATAGCTGCACACTGAATGCCTGGCCAGCCACTAGACAACTCGGAGAAGCGGACGACCAATCACAGCGGTGAATCAGACTGACCAATGCCCGGAACCCCCTGCTACAGCTTGAGAAACACATAAGATTTATCAGCCCTATTGCTATGAGCTGCTAAACAACACTGACGAATGGGATGATCGACCTCCGACCTTAAAGCGTGTGAGTTAAGACAATGACAAGCTGAAAGTGATGATGATTCAGTTTCTACTATAAAAATACAATAAATGCGTTATGGAATAGTTGAAAGTAAAATCTGTACGGAAATAGTTTTAACTATTTAAATTCATAAGCAACCTGAGCACCTGCATATGACATCGCGTCGACAATTGTTTGTACATTTTACAGTGAGTCATCTGGTTGTGATGCGCGAGTTAATTAAATAACTGAATGAAACCAGAGGAATTCTATACTTTGTTGTTTGTATCTCTTCATTCATTAAATACTTTGTTCTGAGTGCTGTGTTCCACAAAATGTATCTTATTAGTTATTTTTTATATCGTTAATCTGATTGCACTGGCTGTTACATATACCTGCTATAATCGAATTTTCTTTGGAAAAATTACAATAATTATTGAATTGAGTTACAGACTGCAAAGGAAGTTCGCTTTACTCATTTTGGAATTTCAGTGTTACTAATCAGCCAATTAGAGGAACAAATTACAAAACAAACTCGCCAGTGATCCTTAAGCGCTTATCTGAGTGTCGGCCTATTTACTCGATTTTGGTTAAATATCCGTCCATAAAAATGTGACATCATTATGAAGAACTCATGTATTGATCTTGAGCAGACACAATGAGTGTCCATGTAGAGATTAACCTATACAGCGAGGAAATGTCAGCCAACATTGTGCTGCAGTAAATAATGTCACTTTCAGCCAAAGGTCATTTGTACAGCTCCAGTTATGCTCGGTTATACCCCTCGTCTTGACAAGTGAGGTATTTAGTAGTTTGAAAGCGGTGTGATGTCATTGGTTGTTCTTGACGGAAAGAATCTGATCCAATGTTATTCGTTTTTAAATGCTCCTATCAATGGCAAACGATCACCACCACTGAACAGATGGATTATACTGTAGTATATGTACATCGGTTTTACACTATAGAGAGTGATTATGAATCGATGTGATCAGATAAGTTTGCCGGTATGTTTATTGTGCTTATAGCCATAATACAGATTATCTTTATTGATTTCAAAATTGATACCTGTTATACAGAAACGTCACTACTAGACAATCTTTTGCGGAGGGGAATAAAACAACAAATGGTTAATCTGAAAACTAAATCTTCCCAGCTGCACAAAAATTACTCTTTCCATTAGTTTCAAAACGTCGATGGGAACTTGTGCATTTTCTAATTTGTTTAGATTATTTTTCTACAATTTCCACTCTTGTTTCGGCTAAAATTACCTCTAAATCATAAAGTTACCATTTGACCAATTAAAGATTCGTATCCAACCTAACAAGAGTCCTACTTATGTATTATCACATTGACCCATTTTAACTACGGTATTTTCAACAATTATGCTTACATGCTTAATCCAATGTTGAAACACATGTGTGTACCAGACATAACCTGACTGTGACACATGTAACAATGTAATCAAGTTAAACATTGAGACAGAGACAGACAGGTATCGAATTTACCTCGAGAACTCAGACTGTATATTTCATATTCATGAGTACTTAGACATTCTCTCTGGATTAGCATTTAAACCTCCTTCCTAGACGATTGCTCATTTACCTTCAACTTTTAGTACAGAAATAAAACAGACGTTCTGTTCTATGATGAATCCACCAAATGATTTTATTTTTACAGTACAATACAATGGTTCTAACACTGTTTTCCAAAATGATTATTTAACCTTGCTTTAAGTACTTTTGCTGAACAAACTATTTTAATATAGTTTTATTAGAGTAATAAATTGATTTTTAAGGTTTGAAAGTTAATAATAAGCCAGTGTAAGTCATAATGAATAATCGATTAAAACGAGTATTTTTCTTTTTCAACATTACCTCACCAAGTCGCAAAGGACTTGTCGGTAAGAACAAAAACAAAATAAGTACTTAAAGTAATCAGTATATATTTATAACAGTTAATATCAATAATTCTTAGCTTTCAAGTATTGTGCCACAACTATATTCAATTTTTCCGGTTCACATGTCAAAACATCATAATAATTAGCTTAAAATGTGTCGGTCTCTGCCGTGAAGTACTACTATCTTTGTACAGGGATTGGTTGAAACTGCCAATCAGTGACTTGTTTCAGCCAATCAGTGACTGAAGATATTCCACATTGAGGCCGAAAAATACTTCAATTCTTTTGATCTTCGACACAGAGTGAAGCGGAAAAAGTGTATTATAATATCAAAATAATTTACTTTGAACTAGGCCTATTTTTATTCATGCCGTATCAACGTTATTGATTTAGTGGCTTTCAGAAAAGCATATAAATAACATCCTATTTGGAAACTCTAACTGTATACAATATAATATGTTGATCTTCTTTCAGAGATATTACATAGAATTATTGAAAAACATTATATAATTTATTTTAGACTATTACCAGCAAAGCTATTTCTTCGTTGACAAAATTACATAAGTAAAATAAAAATAATAATATTTTATTTTTATTTTACTTTTAATTTTTTTAACAGCCTGAAGATAGCTTTGCTATTGAAAGCGCTAGTGCAAAATAAAAATTAATTATATTGGCCTATTGTTTTCAAATTAATTTCTAGTAATATATAAACCTAAGAACGAGTAATAACACGCATGTGAGAACAGTTCTTCGTGTTTGAACAGATAAATGTGTCGCTTTCCACGGTATAAAGCATACGGATTGCAAGTTAATCCGATGTAAAAAGTCCGATGTGACGTAGGTTCAGTGATATTGTTAAATACGAGTCTGTGTAAGAGGAACATGACACTACTTCATGTCAGAGCAACACGTGGGACATCATATGAAACACTGCAACTCTCAACAGATATTCATTAAAGAGCCATTGAAGATGCCGTGCCAAGAAATTTATAAGGAGCCCACCTTCTTTTAGAGATTGGGGGCTAATTTTCGGAAAAACTGTTATTTCACTGTCATCTCCCTCTATATTATAAATGTCTAAAAACGCTTCATCATTACAGAGGGTCATGACCCCTCAATGTTGTCTTGTTGATAGGTTGGTGTATTATTTCAACAAAATAGATCCGTGCTTGTTTTGCCTGCAGATCCTATGAACAAATTGTCTACGGAAAATGTATTTGAGATTAAACTTTTTTTATCCGTCTTTAGAGCTTTTTTAGACCACTATTTCACTTTTTACTATTTACACAGCAAAGCTCGACGAATATTTCTACATTTAATTTTAAACTAAGCGTACTATAAAAAATAGCTTTTTACATTACTAATATGTTTGCGAACTGTACGTGCAAATACGCACTAATATCCGCACGGTCAATAAAATATTGTGTTCCATGAACATTTACATTAAATGTATTGCAATCGTCTATTTGTTTGTGTATCTAAAATTTTTCGTTCATTCTCGTACATCAAACTTCCATTCAAACATGCAGTGTATCACACTCACTCATTCCCATACATCCAAATGTTACCACTCAAGTCCCTAGTCAGTCAGCCAATCATGGTCTCCCAATTGAATGCCATCAACTCGTCTGTGCCATAAAATCCTTGGGAAATCGGAATTGTTTTGAAACGAATTTTGAATTCCTTAAGATCAGGGTTATTCTTTAATTAATGTAGTCATCTGTTGTCGAAAGTAACTCCTGTCTGGGAAGATAAGCGGTTATGAATTACCGTTCTGTGTCTCCAGTTCGGTAGTTGTTCTTTCTTCTAGTTTAAAAGAGTGTATTTTGTATGTATGTACCTCTTATAGTATTACTCTTTGGTTTGCAAAAGAGACACGGCTCCAAAACGTATATGTGAAGTTTAGTTTACATACAGTTTCAGTATTTTGAATGCTACAATCAATCAATAATTATTGCGATGTAAAAATCCCTGTATGGTGTAAATTTTGCACAACGCAATTATTACTCAAGAGCCGCTCTTCTTGTATGGTTCTGTATTCTATGCTGACGATCAACTTTACAACACCGGTACATATCGGATCACTGGGTTTGTTTCAGTTCATCAGACTTGGCTGACAATAAATTCGAACAAACAGCTGTTCAAGTATACCTAAGTAGGATTCACCTGTAATCTGTGTTTTGATTAATCAACTATTTAATCATTGATGCAGAAATTAATTACTAGCGATTTTCTATGTGAAATAGTTATTCATTTATCTCTCCGAAGAGAACGAAGATTCTTAACGCCTCCTGAGTTACATGGCAACAGATTAAATATTTTAAGTACATTTTTCCGTACATACATTTTATTTACCTCAAAAACACAGCCAATGCTTCCGGCCGATTGTTTATCTTTCAAGACATATTTAGTAGCAAACCATTTTCAAAGCTCATATTGTCCTAAAAAATATCTGCAATAATCATTAGTGGCCATTTCATAGTTTGAACACGTCTTTAGCTGCCATTTTGGCTCAATGTTGCTGAAATTTGGTCAAACAATGTCTTGCACGCTGTCATCAAAATGATACAAATATCAATAAGGGGTTTCTATGTTCATAATAAAGTGATTTCTGAATCACCTTGTATAAAACATGGGAAACCCACACTAAAGCTCTAAATTTTGTAGCGGAGAGTTTAAGTTATTTTGATCCACCCTGTATAAATTCCAAACGATTTAATGTTAGTCTTTAAAATTCTTTTCATATAGGTACTGAAAGTATTAAGTTATAAGTATTTTGAATCGTACATTTTTATCATGGTTTAGGTAATTGTTTACTTGTTTGATAAAACTTTAAATTGGCCAACCAAAAACGATGTTAACATGGTATTTACGAACAGGGCGCTACTAGTAAATGTGTTTCTTTCTACAGTGTATGTACAGACATTAATAGAAATTAGAACTATCCGCACTAAATCCAACAAACAAAATTAACAGAATGTTCTTAACAACATTGGAAACCTGTCTTTACATTACGAGTATTAAAAAAGCTAGTTAAAATGTATAGTCTCACACATTTTCCGGATTTGAGATGTTCCTGTCAGTCAGTTTCTCGGTTTCCTCCTCTTGAATATTCTTCAACTCTTGAAACAGTTTTGCACAAGCAAAATAAACAAAATTAAAGAACAGAAACATAGAATTCTGCAAACTTTGCCTAGACCTTGACTAGAAGGCTAACCTGCTGCCATCTCGGACAAGTGCATTACTAACTTCTCATTTAATATTTGTACACATTCAGATTTCAACATGTTAACTTATCAATAATTAATGTTTAAAATAAAATGTACAAGCACTCAAATTTCTAAAGAAAACCCATTTTAAATAGTAATTATATGGTTAGAATATTGGCAGCAAAGTTGGTCGTGCTTGCAACCAGGGCAACAATTCTTTATTAAGATCCCGTTGTTTAATTGTCCCTCCACATAACACATCTACATGACAAACTCTTCGTACAGGTTTCTCATTTATGACTATATATACTATTTTACCTGACCCATTGCCAGTACGGGAGTCTTCTGTACTGTGCTTGGGTTGATAATCAACATAACAACACAGCACTGACGTGATCCCGGCGATTCAGTCAATCAGGGCAAAGACGGTGTTGCGTACAAAAATCAATGGTTATTTTGAAACTATTACTTGAAAATGAACGTTATAAGTAACGTTACAGTTCTGTTACTTTAGTAGATCCAGGCCAAGTATCATGACACCCGTACTGACAGTGTAAATATAGCCTATATTTCATAGTCTATTGTGAATTCGTTACTTATCCAAGTAGAATATTTAGTTATGTTGCAAAATAATTTACATGGACCATACTAAATCACTATTTGATGCCGACCACTCTCATGAGGTATTTTAAGGCAAATATGTGGTGAAGGATGAGTGTGATGAGTGGTAGTAATGAGTTATGATGTGTAGTCTATTTACAAACTAAGGCCGTCTCTCTTCCTAAAATGGGTCATTAACCACAGCCCAATGACCAATGGAAATACAAGGACCAACGGCTTATGTGACTTCTGAACCACGCAAGTGATGGTCTGATGTGTCTAAACGATGGTGGGAGTTGATGCAGGTATCATCATGATCACTGAGAACTATCTAGCGCTTAAGTCACACTCATCGTAGTGTCCTCCAAGCTTACCATCGTGTGACACTGCATCTTCTTTCATTTCACGAAACTTTAACGTGAACACAACCTATGTTAAACGTGCTAAGTAACATAAAAAATACGTTATAAATGCTTCATCAGTGATTTTCGGTGATTAGTGCCAAACAAAACTTTAAAGACGCTCATAGGCCTATTCATAATTGTTTACATCTGGGAAAGATGATCAAACATGTAGTATCAGCATGAGTTAATTCTTTAATAGCGAATTATTAAATGGAGCTAATAAATGCTATCACCATAGAAAATGAAACGAGGTCAATCAAAACGGTTTCAGTTTGAGCTCCTAACAACCACACCTCCCAATAAATAGTAAAAGCATGAATTCCCCATTTTGGGAAAAAACGCCCTCCCCAAGGACATTTCCCGTGTGAATTATCCTGAATTGCTTGATTCACGGTAGCGTTTGTGACTTCGCGTCGGCAACGCTTACAGTTAAGCTTTCTGAGAAACATGAGTTGTTATTGTTTACCTTTTTTTTTATTCTTATTATTATTCTTATAGGCCCAGTCGGATCAGGTAAAGTACGTAACTCCGTCTTGAAAAGTTATTTTTCTATGAGTTCAGACTTGCTTCATCTTGTCGGAATGAGTGGCTTCCATATTTGCAATCAAACACTTTTGTATGTTTATCATAAATGTCAGTTAGGGTTGATGCCTGTCTATTTTAAATAGTCTTTAGCCTCGATCCATTTGTTTCTTTCTACATTCGTCTTACTTCTAGTTTCATACAATACAAAATTTTTTTAGTAGAAAGGTTGCATTCTCTTTTATATGACCGTAGAATTCAAAGTATCTTGATGTCTGAATGTACGTCATTGTATTCCTCTATTTTTTTATTACTTATGTTTGGTTCATTGTTTATTATGCCTAGTAGTTACTAACAATTTTCCTTTTGCTTTTTTTTATTTATCTAAGTCCATCTTTCTATTGAGAACTAAAGTTGGTATTCTGGTTTGATAACTGTGTCGCAGTGTCTGAGTTTCGCGTACTGAGAGACCGATTTCTTTTTATTCAAATTTGACTAATTTTTTCTTTGGGTAACGTATTTTTTTGCAAATTGAAAAGGCCGGCCTCTTGGGTAACTTTCAAGGCTCTAAATTGACGAAGTTTGCCGTGCTTAGTGTTCAAACATTCAGGGACAGTTTTGAGAATGGTCACAAGGTTATTCATTATATACCTTTCTCAATATCCAAAAATGTTGTTTAGGGTTACATTCCCAAGTGTTTTGACGTGAAAGCAACATAGTTAAAGAATCTGTATTACATAATAGGCCTATTCATATTATTAATAATCTGCATAGTAAATCTTTATTGATATTTTCCATGAATTCTGTTTTCTGACTTTTCTCAAAAGATATATGTAAACCTACATATTTTGAATAGCATATTTTCTTTCGATAGTGTCATAATTGATACTCATTCGTAACAGCTACATTTTCTCTTATGTCGTCCTAACTTATGTTTATTTAGAACAAATACCTACCTTATATTTTGCCAGCATAGAAAAGTTTCCATTACCATGGTTATTGGGATAGTAATAAATAACGTAATCTCGGCAACAGTCGACCCTAGTTTGTAACCATGCCTGATCATATACAAAACACCCACCCTTCATTCCATATTCACCTTAATACCCTCCATGAGTGGTAGGTATCTTTAATGTTAACTGATATTTCAAAAACTTAAAATTATATAACACAGTCTGAACAGCAGAGAATAGGTGTTATGCTTTTAAACGTTACAGTCTAGCTAGGTAAGGGGTAAGGGGTTAGGTCATACAAGGGTTAGGAAGGGAGGTTATGACTCCTCAAGGAGCCATCTACTATGTTTCCCAGCTCAGTCTATTGTTCAGAGTTCGAAACTGCTGTTACAAGATTTATAGGGAATGGTATATCACTAAATATTCAATTTCTTCAACTGGTTTCCTGAGTTTGTCTGGACGAGTTGTCATTGGACAAAAGAACACGACGTTTTGGGGTTTGCAGTTTCATTGTTGTCTTCAGGTGAAAAGAAATCACTATTTAAGATGCCGACCATTTTTCATGAGGGTATTTTAAGGCAAATATGTGGTGAAGGATGAGTGGTAGTAATGAGTCTTTGAGGTGTAGTCTATTTAAAAACTAAGGCCGACACTTGAAAGTTAAGTAACTAAAAAATAATTATTTGACCTAGCATAAAGTAATCAGCGTAAACTGGTCTACCTGGCTTCCAGTCATTGCTTTAGGCCAGCTATTGCTTTAGAGGGCGGCAAGAGGAAATAAAATGAGGAAGAACGTGTCAATATTGGAAGAGTATTAAAATATTTTAACAAAATTATTAAACTTTTTTTTTGACGAGGCCTTCAAAGGCAATGCCTTTATCGTCAGGCTTTAAAAAATGTCCGTTTTTTTTGAACGGACCTGACGATAAAGGCATTGCCTTTGAAAGGCCTCGTCCAAAATAAAAAGTTTTAAATATTGGTTTTACGTTTAAAATTATTTTAGGAAATAAATGGTTTAACTTGTTTTATAAGTTTTAGCCTAGTAAAACGAATTAGGTCTGTATAAGAGACTCATTGAAAAGACTTGGCAAAAAAAAAACATCGACTTGAACGGACTGGTGACTCTTCACAAAGATGAAATTAAGAGAAATCTATATCTATACTATTAGTATTTCGGTTAGGGTTGTCCGAGTGTTAAGATCTCGGAATCTGGCTAGTAATTCAGAATTTTTGAATAGAAATAGTCCTTAGTGTGAGTGGGGAAACGAATAAAATTATATAGATTTTATTTTTATGGGTTTTTGAGGTCCCCACCTCCCCATGTTAATATTTCTTTTTTTAGTAAATATTTATAAGTAAATATCAACGGATTTGTTTGAAACTCATGTAGTTAGATATACCCCAAGACCTACTGATTTTGGGGTTCAAAGCACAATATATGGTTTGGGGTTAAAGGGGGGCAAGAAATAAAAAATTGCCCAAAGCAAATAAGCCATGAGATAGGCCGGCGGGAAGTGAGTTTTACTGCGGCCGAGGTGCTTGGCTCAAGTGAGCGAAGCGAGCGAGTGTGTTATATCTGGGGGTGAAAGCCCCACCTCGCAGCTAGTTAAATTGTAAAACTGTAAAAATTATTAACTTTTATTTTAACTTGTCCCTACATTCCATGTACACTTTTAGAATTATGTCATATCTTCTGCAGAATGATCGTTTTCATTTGATAAGTCTTAATTGTGCCTGATGAAATAAATACCTGACAATAAGGGTTTGGTATAGTAGTACTAGTAGCCACACAGGTCTGATTTTCCTCGTTAAGTGTTCTTTATATTCAGCAAGTTTATTCTGGGTTTCATTGCTTTTATTTTCTGTGCTGGTGTTTTATGTAGTTAGTGATTGTGAGAGTAAATCAATGTAAAGTCTTGTTCAAGTTCAAAAAGAAAATGCAAACAAATAGAAACAAAAAATCTAGTGGGGACGCATAAAATTGATAACTTGTAAACTGACAATGAAATACAATATTAATCTCTGTACATATAGTACATAATTATGATGCAATATCCATACAGGTCCATCTGTATCATACAATCAAGATCAGTAATATACAGATATAGATAAAAACAAACAACGCGAAAACTTATATGAACTCATGTAACAACCTTTGTAATAGTAGAATAGTAACGTTTTTAAGTCATTCTGTTAGAAAGCCAAGCCCTCATTTTTATATTGAGAAATAAACCAGAATCTAATTTAAATGCTAAACCACAACCTGCCAGTACATATTCACAGAAAACTGTCATTATTGTTAAACAATTATCTCTCGTGGATTGCAAACTGATGAATAATTATTCCACTAAGCAACAACACATTGTTATTCCATACTGTACATGGTTCTAATGAGCAAATGCACTAATTATGTATTGGTGATTTGAAACATTTATAGTGACGTACTAATTAACCAACCTGTGAACTTTAATGGGAGACAAGGGGGATACAGAAAAGTGGGGGGAGAGATAAAAAAGGTAAAGTTTGTCTTGTTTAACGAGGCGAAGTTAGAACTACAAAGTCCTCTCTACCACTCAACCTCGACCTTTACCTAGCGTCACTGTATTAGTCACGTTACAAATGTAAATGGTGACTGCGGGGATCGAACCCGCGCCAACGGAGTGATAAGCTCCGGAGTCGCGTGCGATACCAATCCACCACAAATCCACTAAAACGAACCGGGGGAAATAGAGAGATAAGGGGAAATAGAGAGAGAGGGAGAGAGAAAAGGGGTAGGGAGCTATTGAAAATGGAACGCAAATCGTTAAAAGTGCAAGTTTTTCTTAACAATTAGGCCAACCCATTAAAGCATATAGGGTATGTTTTGTTTCCGTGGTTCGGAAGTTACGCTAAGCCGTTGGTTTATTCCATTGGTCGTTGGACTATTTAATTAATCTAGGGAACAGTCCGTCCTAGTTTGTAACAAGACTACACCTCATCATCCATAAAAACACTGATCTTACTCACCCTTCATTCCATATTCACCTTAAAATACCCTCAAAGAGTGGTCGGTGTCTCAAAGCGAAGTATCAAAGTATGTTTAAGTTATTTTTTTACATAAAACTAACACATTAAGTTAAACGTCCATTTGCTTAGAAATGCAGAGGATATGTTTTGATGTGTATATAGTGAGGATTCTCCTATTGTATTATAACGACCCAACCTGGGGAACAGTCGGTCCTACAACAAGGCTACACCTCACCATCCACCAAACTCATCACACTCACCAGTGAACATCTCATGTTCACCTTAAAATACTCTCAAGAATGGTTCGTGTCTTAAACCCAAATATCAAAAGTAAAGCATCAAAATAATAATATAGCCTACAACAATACAACTAAAGATTATTGATCCTAAATCCATATCCTACCTCATTCGAATAATGAGCCAGGCAATACAAATCAAATCATTTATTAGCCATAAAACAGTACAGTGATACAAATATGTACAAAGCCTGCAAAGGCATCGTCAAGATTGCTAAAACTAACTTAAATTAACTACAAAGAGAACAGAGCTTGTATTCTTTCTACTGCCCGGAGAAGATAAGCCTGGAGATATATTTTAATTCTAGAGTTTATTATTCAATTGTTAATTGTATTTTTAAACTGTATTATTTCTTTAATGATTATACAAATATACTTCAAGTATCAAAGGTGATTATGGGATGAAGGTTGAGAGTTTTGATGGAAGGTGAGGTACTGTCGTTCTACAAACTAGGGATCACCGTTCCCAATTTGGGTCAATAATTAATATTCTAATGACCAATGGAAACAGGCCCGGATTACCCATAAGGCCAACCTAGGCCATGGCCTAGGGCGCAAGCTTGCGGGGGGCGCAGTCACGGGGAAAACGACAAATTGCTGCACTGTACTTAGTTAAGAGGTAATGAGTGTCCAGGCACTGATCTTGAGTCTTGACATTGACACTGGTTAAGCTTTCACGACCGATGTCCTAACCATTGATTTTCAACGTATACGGCTAGATGGTTAGATTTCCAGGACTCTTTCGTATTAATTATTTAACAATTAAACATTTTATTTCCATAGTTACTTTAAAATTCCACAAATTATTAACGATAACATTAAAAGTGTAACAACATAATTTCTATGGCAACTCAAGTCAGAATGTATTTGTATATCAATAAGGTAGCACTCCTCGACCGGCTGCGCTGTAACGTCCGCTAATAACACCCGATTAGGTCCCTTGGTTAAGGGAGGTTACACCGTGGTCACCCGTCTTGCTTCGCGCTCGGGTCTGCGTTCACTCTAAGTATGAAAAAGTGAAAATCGAGTCATTCTCTTTTCCCTCTTTCATATTAGAGTGATAACAACACCTATTAGGTCCCTTGGTCGGTGGAAACGGGCAACATATAGGTCGGGTTTGCACAGAGGATTGCTACCGGGCTTCGCGCCCCGCCAAGGAGATGTGGGTTTTCACGGCTTTTACACATCTATAAAATAAGCAAAACCCTAATTTTAACTCCGCTAAGCCGGTGGCAAGCCGGGACTCGGCAACGAGGAGGAGGAGTCGGAGGAGTATCAACCTCGATAAAACCGGAGGTCATCTGGCCCGGATGACAGTTTCTCTGTAAGGCTCCTTGCCAGGGTGACGGCAAAGTTCTCAACGGTGGAGCAGGTGGACCAATCATCTCCGGGAGTTGCGACACTTGAACTTGCGGTGAGGAGTGGTGACTAGAGAACAGCAACGAATGATGTGGCATGGGAGACTTGTCTCAGTGACTAGAGATGAAAGAAGATCTGACAGGGAGGAAGGTGAAGATTAACGAAGATGAGGTGAGGGACAGTGGGATTGTGTACGTATCAAAACTTACTCGACGAATTAATTATATAATGAGTTCAACGGAAATAAAGTTGTGTTTACTTAATTGAATGTTTACAAAATTGTGTTACAAAACAAAACTAACATGTGATTAAACATAGATTAATGTTCACCATCCACCTTACCCCCACAAGGAGTAAAATGAACGGCGAAAAACCCGAAATTTAACAAGGATTAACAATCATTGACCATACAATTTTGGAGGACATTCTGTTCATCTTGAACGCCAGGTTCTTGTCTTTACCAAATTTTCCTCCATACCCTCCTTAAAGCGAACGTCTTATATCTATTCAAGTAAGTTCACTGATACCCGTGTTTCTATTCCGTTAGCTGCTTATCTCTTGGAATATATTATTCAATTAATTAAACATTAGTAAATGGCTAAAATAGTTCCAAATAGGCTCTAGAACGAGTGGCAGTGGTTCGCGTTACGACCGAAGACCGAGACCAGAGACAGGTGACCGCAATTTA
>CM032065.1:13708447-13739072 GCA_018831715.1 Matsumurasca onukii
TGCAGTGAAACTAACTTTGATTGAATTCACAAACTCGTGTAACCACTTGCATGTCTGCCAACCCCGCCGCTTCATCTTACGTCTCAACTCGAATCGACTGTCAGAGAGTACTGAACAGACTGAATAGTGACTGAAGAGACTGAATAGTGTTAAAGAAAATTTCCAGATAAACACGCACAAATTGAAAGACTGAAATAATGAAAAATATTACTATTATCAACGAATGCAGTTCTATCTTCAATCATACAACCGTGAAACCAAATGATCTTCAACTTATACGCCGTACAGTCACATTTTGTTATTTTTAGGAACCTCTTAATAAGTATACCTAGTTATGTTTAGATTATAAATATTTAGACCCTTGTATGAAGTAGAGATACCAAGGGGTTGAACAATAGAACATTGAGCTGTATAGGCGAATGCAAAGCGCACACCCTGTAGATATGCATACTCATGCAAAATATGCACACTTTGTGCTGTGCATAGTTCAAACTCATGCAAATCCTGAGCAGTTCATGAATCCAATCTACTTAACAGGATTTGTTAGTGATCGTTGATAGTGATCTTCCCATTAGTGATCTTTTTGTTTACTAACGATGGATAATGTCCGCAATAAAACTTCTGCTTAACACTTTCTAACTGCAAGTTGATCCTAACTTAAAGTCAGCAAACCTTCCAACAACGTTGAAACTGAAAGCTGATTAAGGTGGAAATAATAGATTTAAAGCATTTAATATTTTATTATTACCGAATGTTGAATTTTATATGTGTTGACAAAAACCAATGAAAGGAGAACATTTAAATTTTTGATCTTTTAGTACTTTTATACATATTTATATGTGTACATTACATATATATACATGTATATATAAGTGTATAGTACTGTAAAATAATACTCTTCTTTGCCTACAACTGATGTCTAACACAGTTTTAGTGGTTTTTCTTCCAAAAATATTTTTGTATTTATTACGAACCCCTAAATTTGAAATTTAAAAATCAAAGGAGAGATATTTAAAAGCTAGTGCGGTACAACATCGACTTTCTTTACAGTAGTTTTATTACTTTTGTTGTCAACAGAATTTAAAACAGCATACGCGTAACCACAAACGCTACCAAAAGCTTCACATCATTTCAAAACTTTTTCCGACATTTTGATTGATTACACTGGTTTGAGAGTTGTTTGTTGGTACTACACCTATAATCTTTCTTGCCAAGCTTTGAAAATCTAAGTTTAAATGCAATAAGAAAGGAAAACACAGTTCAAATTCAGTTCATGGGTTTTAAACACATATATAATAATTAACCTTAGCTTTTCTCCGAAGGTAAAATAGCATACAAACGTTTAGATGTTTAAAATAGACGATTGTTCTATGTCATAAACTTACAGTTTATTGAAGATGTTTCTTTACTTAAATTACCAGTTTTAAATACGAAGCGGGCTTAAGAGTGTACCCAAATTGCCTACAAGAGAAACCATAGATTTATTATTTTTTAATTTAGATGTAGATACATATTTTTATTAGCACCAGGTAGAATTAACCTGGTAAGTCACTAAGTCCATAGGTGTCTAGTAACAGGCATAAAATTAGTCACTACAGTTGGGATAAAACTGATAAAACATAATTCTTAGATGACATTTCATCCCTGTGTGTTTGGTTTGTGAAGGAAGATTCTCAGAATTCACGTGGAAATCAAGCTGACGAAGTTGCTTCTGACTTTGTTATACAACTCAAATCTACACTAAAATTTACTCCTTGATAACTCTGTGTGCAAAATATGAAATGAGAAAGAATTTTAGTTTCAGACAAGCCGTGAAGTCTGTATTGTCTGTAATTCTTTACGTAAGTATAACTGTAGTTATTGTATGCGTTGTCATATTATCCTATGAGTCGTTCAAAGGTCGTAACGAGATGTTGTCTTCTTTGACAGTAGATTTTCTTTCAGTATTATGTACTAGTAAAGGTAGCATGTACATAAAAGTGGAAGACTAACATAAATATAATGTAGAGAAACTGGAGTACTGTCAAAACGAACTTATTTTCAAGAGAAACACTTTAAAAGGTATACCCTAGAATAAATACAAAAAATATATGCTATGAATTTTAAATTTGGACACATTCAAGTGAAATAATTTAAAAATCATTAACTTCTGTTATTAAAATTTGTTAAAGTTACAATTAATATCAAAAGGTTTTAATTTTTCCGAACAATTGAGTTTAAAACCGTTTTAAACAGTACTAGTTTTTGCTAATTTGAAGTAAAGAGACATCTGTTGGGTTAGTTTAAGAGAGTAGTTCATGAACAAGAGTTAACTTGCACTTATACATTAACCGTCGCTTTACTGACATTTCTGTTCGCTTTGTTCAAGATCGGTTAAAAGAGGTTGATGTGATTAGCGATGTGCATAGATTCCGCCCAAACTCTCCCACGTGCCCTTTCTTTGTTTAACGACAATGTAATATACACGCTTTGATTAAAATTATAAACCGTATGAGTAAACTATATTGAGCATCCAGCTTATGAAAACTAAACGAGAGTTTACCGACGAAAAGGTACCATTGCCGAACAGGAAAGACACATTTTGGCTTCATAACAGAAAGATGACATGTATTCCCTCAAGAGTCAATACAACAAATGTGTGTGGTTTGGGAAATGTCCAACATGGTTTCTTGCCAAGACCAACCTCTCTGCTTTACGTTTTGAATAGACCACAGAGTGCTGAGTTCTGAAAAGGCAGTTTCTTCAATTTTCTAGTTCAATTATAATTATTGCAGTTTCCTAAAACTAAAATGTAAAGTGAATTATGTTAAACCATCATTGAAATGTTGCAAAAGTTGCACAGCAGAAGAGCAATAAATAACTTTACTTCAATAAAAACATACTTTAGATTTCTCAGAAATTTCCATAATATCATTTTTGGCATAGTTTAATTTGATTTGGTGTGTCTACACAAGTTACAATAAGAAATCTTTAGTTAAGTTTTCCAATATGTAGAGTTTCTGGTCAAAGTAATAACTGAACGGCATTGATTTCTTTTTTAACGACCATAAATATTACATGCTCCTATTATGCAAGTTTGATAATTATATTTTACTCTCTTGAAGGATGACTAAGTCGAACTTTGACTACATTTATGGACCGATCCTTCTAGGTTTCAATTAAGGCAACTCAACCCCTTCCCCCCACCGCGTTGTATTGTGGCCATGGTTTAATTTTGTTTCCTGGTAAATTCCCCACCCCTGCATCTTAGCACAAGCTGAATTGTCATGTATCATGTATATTTAATATAAAAACACTACTATTTAATATTATTATTAAATTAGCTTTTTAGCGTTCATACAAATTAAGATATCTAATATAAAACACGTGATACAATTAGTATTTACTTTTCATATACTAGCATACAAAGTATCCCAATGTTTCATAGATTCATTTCATTCATGATATGTAAAACTCAGTTTTGTACAAAATCGGACTTGAGTTGAGAGAGCAAATTCACACATGAAGACAGCTGCTGTCAGCAATGTCATAGATACTATTTCAACCTTGACACACAACTGTAATTGTGTATACCACCAGTGACAGGTTGATGCCTTATCTCTGAAATTATCAATCATAATATACACTTAATATACTAAATAACTTGTAATTGATTGTTCACTATTCTAATTTTTTTCAAGCGTAATGTACACATAACTATCACATATAATCAAAACAATAAACTATGAATAATATTTCCCTTGGCATTAATGAATTATACAGTGTTATTTTAAAGGTGAGGCGAATTTTTAACTAAATGGTCAAAAGCCACTGGGGAGTTTACACGCGGATTGGTGCTCACTTCACGGTCCCGGGCCTGGGTCTTACCATGCTGACGGCATGAATATCTCATTTTCCAAAGGAAATTCGATAGTGATTGAGGAGTTTATTCATTTGAACATATACAGAGTGATATGTGTTTGGGCACTTTTGGGATTAAGTGAGTAAATGGCTAATCGACTCAAAACGTGGGAGTTGTTTTATTAGGTAGCAAATTTAAAAAGGTTTTTACTAACAAATGACCTCATGTTTTTATGAACATTGCTTGTATTAAGGTTCCAATAAACTCTCGAAATATTATCTTAAGTTTCCTAATGTCTTGATCTTTATTTAGGAACACTATGTCATTGACATAGCCAAGAAATCCTAATGTTTTGCCCTATACATTCCCCAGACATTACACCCTTAGACTGTTTCAAGGTCGTGGGTATGTCAAGGATCAAGTTTTCACACAGAAAGTTCGAGAGGATGCATAACTCCAACATTGCTCTTGAAAACATGGTATGAGGTTGAATTTAAACTACAAACTTTGCTTGCAAACCACGGAAATCACGTGGAAATGGTATAGGTACAAGGAACATTACTTGTTAAAGAATGACTACCAGTTGGTTTTTATAAAATAAATAAAATAAATAAAAATGCCTTTATTGTCGAGCGGTTTTAAGTATAGACCTTTTACAAAATAACTCCAGTATTACTAATAACAGTATTACTAATAAAACCGTTTTAAATTTGCTACCTAATAACACAACTCCTAAGTTTTTAAGTTCATTGGCCATTCTCTCAAACAACTCCAAAATATATAGCCACCCTGTAAAATCCACAATGAACCAAGATTCTGAGCTACATCTTATACCAACTCACACTGTAAATAATGACAGATGCTACTAGTTTCAGATTGGCTTTAACATTTCTCTAATAATGTTTTCACTCACACGACCCAAATCACGCCTTTCTCAAGGAGCTTAGTTGCTTCTCAACATGTAAAGTTAGTTTTATTATTACTCTCTGTGACTTAAGCTAAGGTGAAATGAAAGGTCATCTAAAGTTTAATCAGCTGTCTGCATCAGTACCTGCTGGATGATTTGTTGGTTAACCACGGCATGAAGCTCTCACCGCACTGTCTAACTGTTCAACAACAGCTCATGTCGGTTCTGTTATCTATTTCCATAACACATCTTAAAGTTTTAGTGTTAGTTGAGTTTAAGCTAATGGGATGAAAAAACGTATACGAAAAGAAAAAAAGATCAGCACAAAGGAAAGTCAGTTGGTCTAAGCAGCTGTTATAATTATCAAAGGTCAAACGTCAAACGCTTGGCTTGTTACGAGTATTTTATAGACATTATATTGTATCAAACACACCGATATAAGCCGTTATTGCGGGATATATCGCAACAATACTAAGTAGTGCTAAGCTGGCAATCAGTGCAATGAACGGATTCAGGTTAACCAACAGCTGAGCTACCTTTGTACGTTCAGTGTTCTGGTAGAAACCATCAACATTAATTGTATCCGGTTTCTTTTTCATTTCAACATTGTTGCCAGAAACGACCCTAAAAAATCCGAAATCTCACGTTCAGCTTAGACCTATGATCAGTTTGTGTCATTATAATACAAAACATACAAATGTACAATAAAAATGCGTTTGTTCATTAGTGCCAAACCTTCGACAAGGTTTATCAATTTTAGATAGTCAACATTAACTATTATTAGTTATGCAATGTTTATCGGTTTATGCAATACAGATTTATTTATTAAGATCAGAGTAAGATTCGCCCGTTCCTTCAATGTATAGACATTAAACAAAATATCGAAAAGCTTCTCAAATTTCTTATTTTCTAGAAAATGGCTTGAAGGCCGTCATACAAACAGATAGAAAGAAGAGTGGCTATATTTTGAGTGTGCGTATTTCATTCCATCCCCCCTTTAAGCTACAACACAAATGATTCTTACGAAGTCCAATTTAAGAAAATCTTTAAGCACTTATATTAGAGAGAACGGGATACTATTTTCTCTAAATAACAATAATTTTACAAAATTATCATATAACTTTAATGTCACTAAAATCTTAGCAGTGGATACAATAAACTGACTAAGACTAAGAGACTATTTTGGAAGTGTTTGGTTCTCTATACCTTAGATAAATCAACTTTATGTAGTCTGATCAGAAAATGCTTAAAGCTTCAATGAACTGTTGTGTGAGCAAGATCAGGTGACTTGTTCCTGTACTAACGATGCGTTAATTAACTTTGTTCCTTGATGAAGCATTTCCCCCCAAACAGTTTCTCTGCAACTGAGCTTCATTAACGAAGGTGTTCAGCGTCATTAGAGAACCTTTCAGCCAGTTAACGAGGATGTTTGACGATAGGTGTTTGAAATCTGATCAAGTAACGAAACATAAGTACCAAAGGTTTTGTTTTTGAAATATTTATTTTCATTTTGTGCTTACTAAGGTATTTTAGCATCACCTACAAGGTCATTTTCACGAAACATTTTCCATTCAGTTGGACAGTGTGACATACAGTATGCAGTGGTTTCACAACAGCAGTTATTGCAGCAGAATGCAGTTTGGTCTGGTTTCTGGAGATGTTTTGAAAGCTTTACTTTTGTATTGCAAAGTGCACTCACACTCCTCTCTTACACAAGGGGAGATCTTTACACTTTCATCCACTCACAGGTATGCGTTATATCTCGGTCATTAGTATTTGAAAAATGTTAACAAAACTTCACACATTAGGATATTATGTTTCAAACTAGCATTGTACCCTAAAGAAATAAATTGTGCTCCAATCGTTTTTAGCACTATGTGCGTAATGATTTTGTGTTCGAAAATGACTACAAATATTAAATTAGTTTAGAGAAGGAAGAAGAAACCAACAAAAGGAGACAAATAGAAAAGTAGAAACTCGTCAGCAACGGAAGACGAACAAACAAAACTTATATCGAATTTCTAGAAACTTTGTTTGCTTTCTTTCTTTGTTCTCCTAATAGTGTCATCAGTCCAAGGGTGTACTAGGCAGCCCGTCATTAAAGTAACATTAAAATAGTCCAGGGTCAATAATTTTGAAAATGGTGTTGAAAAAAAATTATAGTAGGATGAAACCCGTTAAAAAGGACGAGAATATAACAATAATGAAAGGAAAATAAATTACGGGCGATCTGATCGGGAGAGGGCGAGCGTATCTCGATTTCCGGCAAAACAAGTGCTATGGAAAGTTAAACGACAAAGTTGTAGGTAATAAAGAGACCACAACTTTTGTCTCTGCACTTTTCACATAACTCAAATTTATCTGAAATTCAAATAATCAAGTTTTTAATTTTTATTTTATCTTATGCAAAAATTTCACGAATTTTGTGAAACTTACCTTTAAAAACACTTTATTTGAAATATTTATTTTATTACCTTATTTTGACTTAATATCGAAAAAACTTTTTTCAGTCGTTCTCGTGTCAAAATATCAGTTTTTTAAAAACTCGGGCAGTTTTTGTTTGTTGAAATCTCTTCTTCTGATAATGTAAAATTATATACATTACTGTGGTAAATGTTCTCAGAAAATGCAAAAAAGGAAAAAACTTGAATTTGAATTTTTAATTATTATGTACAATTTTGAGCTTATTAATACAATTTACACTTTAATTACTTGAAAACGTAAGATTCTTATTACATTGATGAAAAAATTACAAATAGAAATATACTATAATTAACACCTTTTATGTATTAACAGTTTAGTATTAATTATTAAACATTATTTCATTTGCATCAAATCTATTTCTTATTAACAACAAGAATCACATAAAACAATAATAAACAAAGTAAGATCAAAACAGCTGAATGCAGTATTGTTAATACACAGCACTTCTCCACCAGCAATTAACGTGACTAATAATCGGTGGATTCGAAGTTGAGGATGAGCTGGTGCTGCTGTTACTGCAGGACTGCGTTGTTGATGCAGTGCTGGAGGGTTTGGTACCGGTTCATTGCTGGTGAAGAGTTGATGTCTGGTGAAAAGGCGGGACTGACTGCCGGTCACTATGGCCGATTCCTTCGTCCAACGAATCAAATAGTTGGGTTGAAGAGAAGGCAACCGACTTAAACCATCAACTTTAAGTATTTTGTTGATACGTATTCAATATCATAAGTATAGTTTGACCAAATCAACGCCCAACGCCCCTATCTATTGGGAAAACGCTTTATTTTACAAACTGACCACCGTCCATTACTAACGATTTTTGTTCCAAGAAAGGATACCAATGACAACAGCCAATAGATAGGGCGTTGCGTTGATTTTGTCAAACTATACTTATGATATTGAATACGTATCAACAAAATACTTTGGTAAAGTTGATGGTTTAAGTCGGTTGCCTCTTCAACCCAATTCATTTGATTCGTTGGACGAAGGATCTCAATCCATAGTGGCAACAATCAGTCCATAGTATACCCGTCATGTTCCCCAGCTTTTCTCAGACATCAACTCTTCACCAGCGAATGAACCGGTACAAAACCCTCCAGCACTGAATGTTCCGCATCAACAACGCAGTCCTGCAGTAGTACAGCAACAGCCAGCTCATCCTCAACTTCGAAGATCCACCAGGATTATTAGACCTCAACGAAGGTTTATTGAAGAAGCTTAGTCTTGGTGGAAAGGAGTGCTGTGTATTAACAATACTGCATTCAGCTGTTTTTGATCTTACTTTGTTTATTATTGTTTTTATGTGATTCTTGTTGTTAATAAGAAATAGATTTGATGCAAATGAAATAATGTTTAATAATTAATACTAAACTAAGTTAATACATAAAAGTTGTTAATTATAGTATATTTCTATTTGTAATTTTTTTCATCAATGTAATAAGAATCTTACGTTTTTCAAGTAATTAAAGTGTAAATTGTATTAATTAGCTCAAAATTGTACATAATAATTTAAAAAAATTCGAATTCGAGTTTTTCCTTTTTTGCATTTTCTGAGAACATTTACCACAGTAATGTATATAATTTTTTACATTATCAGAAAGAAAAGATTTCAACAAACAAAAAACTGCCCGAGTTTTTTAAAAAAGCTGATATTTTGACACGAGAACTTTTGACTGAAAATTAGGGTGTTTTTTCGATATTAAGTCAAAATAAGGTAATAAAATAAATATTTCAAATAAAAAAATTACAGTGTTTTAAAACATAAAAAAGTAAGTTTCCACAACATTTCGTGAAAAAAAAATTTTTGCATAAGATAAAAATAAAAATTAACAACTTGATTATTTGAATTTTTCAGATAAATTTTGAGGTTATGTGAAAAAAGTGCAGAGACAAAAGTTGTAGGTCTCTTTATTACTACAACTTTATGTCGTTTAACTTTTTCCATAGCACTTTTAGTTTTGCCGGAAATCGAGATACACCGTTTTTACCCTAAAAACTCGCCCCTTACACTTCCCGACCTCAGATCGCCCGTAACTTATTTTGACCGACTTCAGTGTAACGGGGAGGTTATACAAGTTGACTTTGGGCGATTTTTTTTATGTCTGTTCACGATTATTTTTGAACGCGGGCACCGTTTTACACCCAGTTTGCTTTGATTGGTAGATCTTAACTCATAGTGGTCCCATTTAAAAATCTTTTTGATCGGACTTATATTTCTATATAAAAAAGTAAAACCTCAAAAAATCTCAAAACCAGTACTTGGTGCGTGTTTTGCGTGGTAAAACACTATTTCGAACCGGAAATGGATTTCTATAGCACTATTTCGATGTAGAATTAAATTTTCAACAAGGTAGTAGTCTTAAGTTCTAAATCTTGGGTGTTGTTGAGATAAATAGATATTTTCGTCTAAAAATACTCGAAAAATGTCTTTGTTTGTATTTACAGAGTTCTAGACGCCAAAATATACACTTGACCAAAGATTTGAAGGATCCAAGTGAGGGTCAAATTTAATTTCGTTTAAGAAAATATGTATATTTATTAGGATTATATTCATATTTACCGAGCTATGACCTCCTTCTCGCTCAAAAACACGTAATTTTTATTATTTTTATGTCTGTTCACGAATTACTTTTGAACGCGAGCATCATTTTACACCCAGTTTGCGTTAATTGGTAGAGCCTAACCCCATAGTTGTCCCATTTAAATATCTTTTTGGTCGAACTTATATTTCTATATAAAAAAAGTAAAAAACCTAAAAAAAATCAACAACCCGTGTACTTGATGCGTATTTTGCGTGGTAAAAACACTATTTCGAACCGGAAATGGATTTCTATAGCACTATTTCGATGTAGAATTAAATTTGCAACAAAGTAGTAGCTTTAAGATCTTCAAAAACTTGAGTTTTGTTGAGATAAATAGATATTTTCGTGTAAAAATACTAGAAAAATGTCTTTGTTTATATTTACAGAGTTATAGACGCCAAACTATACACTTGATCAAGGTTTTGAAGGAATCCGTGAGAGTCAAATTTAATTGTCTTTAAGAAAATATACATACTTATTATGATTATATTCATATTTACTTGGCTATGACCTCCTTCTCGCTCAAAAACACATAATTTTTAGCTTTTTATGTAAGTTTAAAGGCCATAGAGACTTAGTTTTCAATATTATAAACCCGGTAATGATATAATTCTGTGTATAGTTAGGTTTTTAACAAAAACATACTTTATATGCTTTAAAACTCTTTATAGATTTTGTAAACAGGAATACTCGTAAAATGTCCGCAATGCAAATGTGTAATCCTTGTGTGCTTAGTATTATACATTCCGCTTCAGCAAGGCTATAAAAATAGTTAAGGTACAAGACTTATCAAAACTAAGTTTTTACAACACAGTTTTCATAAAAATACAGAAACTCGTGTCTTATTAATATTAAGATACGACTATCCAGTCTTACTATAGAGAAGCCTGCAAACATGAAGATTAAATACTTACATATTATGTACATTTTGGTGACATTAGCTGATGTATCTATTTTTCACACAGCTCTGTTTGCATTGAATAGATATGTTCAACAGTTTGCCTGTTAGTTCACTATATTTATTGTACATTTCAAAACATAGCTATCCAGCTTCACCACGGGGAGGTCGGCAAACTTAGAAGCCATATTTACAAACACCGGGGAGTTTTGGTGTAGCAGTTCCCCTAGCCTACTGCTGTCGTGTCAAAGAATGTATTTACAAATCACTGTCAAAAATAAATTACAACTTCTTTTTTGCCTATTTTTTGGCAATGCCAATCAACCAGACTTAAATTTTACTTTCGTACTAGATTTCTTAGCCTAACCATTTCGTTGAAGGCTTTTGAATCGTGAGGGTTCTTTAGTAACCTGGTAGGCTCCAAATCACTAAGCGCCAGACCATCTAATGTCTTAACTCTACTAAGAGCAACATACGCTTGGCCCTTAGCGAACACTTTTTTGCCAAGATCCACCACAGCTCGCTCTAAAGTTGTGCCTTGTAGTTTATGGACCGTTACAGCCCAACTCAGAATAAGCGGCAACGTATGGCGCTCAACATCTCCGTATCCCTTGGTCGCTTGAAATGTTGATGAAACAGGGGCAATAGAAACAAAACCTTCTTCATCTTTCAGTCTAACTCCCACAGTTTCATCATCAAACTTAATGAGAACGGCGTCTGGAAGTTCACCCTCTTCTAGTTGGTCTCTACGTAAAGCTGGCCACTTAAATTTCTGCACGACTCCCATAACTCCGTTCACAAGTCCATCGGCCGTGGAGATATTTCGCCTCAGCATTACGCGAGACCCTTTTGCCAATGTTATCGAATGTAAAAGTCCCCCGCAGTTGTTAGGGTCAGAAGGAATCACATTGCCGGGTGGTTTCTTGCCGTACGTTGCTGCCTCTCGTGATTCATCTACAGCAATGATGGTGTAGCTCTGATGAACCTGAGATATCTCATTTGCCATTTTTGAGTTGTACTCTTCCACGAGTTTGAGGGTGGGAAATATTCGTACGGCAATACCATCAGCAAAATCTCCAGTCATCGGATAATTCCTTCTGTCGCAAAGGATGCTGAACTGATCCGCTGTAAGCTCACCAAACCTCAAGTTGTTCAAAAGGTCAACAAACTCTGTATCTGATCGTTGGCGCATGTTTATTGTGAGCTCACATGATGAAAACTGGTGCCACAGGTTAATTTCTGCGGCACACCAAGGTGGCTGATCAAAGCACCAGTGACCCTTTACTGGAGGAAGTTGCATGATGTCACCAAAAAGAATAATATGTACTCCACCAAACAATTTGTCATTATTCCTGAACTCCTGAAGCCTTAAATGAATGATTCTGAAGTTCTCATATGACACCATAGATATCTCATCGATAATAAACCAATGTATATGTCGCCATTAACGACGTTCTTGTTCTAGTCGTTGTCCTGTCATTTTTCTATAAGTCATAGTAGAACCTTTCTCAATTGGCAAGGAAAAAACCGCGTGGAGTGTTTTACCGGAGATCTGCCGTGCTGCTACGCCAGTCAAAGCAGCTACTTCAACAAAAACAGCTTTCAACATTGCATCAACAGTTGGGGCGTAGCACCTTTTTATGTGCTCTACAACAAGCTTCAGAACAAAAGACTTGCCACTACCCGCTCCCCCAGTAATAAAAAGTAGAAGTTGTTGGGGTTCTTCGCGAAGATCTTTTTCAACTGACGATGAAATAGTTTGAAACAGCTGTTTTTGTTGTACATTTAGGCTTTGCATTCCGTGAAGAAACAAATCATCTGGCATTACAGCATCAATATCAGTATCACATCCAACGTCAATAACTGGCTCTTCAATGGCAAATTCAACATCATCAAGCACACCAGGCTGTTCATTGTGGGAGATTTCATTATCGTCTGAAACAACATCACGTGCCACATTCAGTGCTAGTGCTTGAGCTAATGCCTGTTGTATCATCTGTTCAGCGTGGGCAAACTCTTCGGTTGTCAGGTCTCTCAGTAAGGGTCTGAGCTCATTACGCCGCCGAAGAAAACATGCTTCTGCTGTTTCATCAGCCAATAGAAGCTCATTCTCATTTCTAAATGGAATATGACAAACAACTAGGTTGTAGAAGTACCCCTCTCTATCTGTGTTCATGGTATAGTAGCGGGTTCGTAATACAGCAGGCCTGGCTCTCACTTTCATACGAGTGTTGTCCTGAAGCCTTATGAATCTGGAAGGTACTCCTTCATTATTATTAGCCAGCTCGACATCTCCGTCTTCTTCGGTCCAATTTTGGTTTGACACTGTTTCGTAACGCACTGCAAACTCTGCTAAGCTAATTTGTTCAAGATCGTTAGGCCTTAGCACATATCTATCAAACAAGTTATCGAATATAGATGTCGAATCTCTTTCAAACCGAAGAATACAGAATCTCTCTTCTGGTTTACAACTGTTCACAAACACTGTCTTTCTTGAGCTCATCTTTAGTGGCAGATGACACAGCCGATAAGCACATTCTGACGCACTCACTAAGCGTTGACCTAGAATTGCCATGGATACAGAAAACAGTTGTTTGTGAACAGAACCACCCCGTCTTTTGGCGTTAGACCCAGCTTCTCTTACCACGTCTCCAGCGTCATGAGGCTCGCACTTACTAGCATACTTTGCCACATAGTAAGCTACAGATGAGACATTACCACATGGCTGGATGTCCATATTTCCTCTCCACATTTTTAGCAGTGTTGGATTATAATTGTTTATCATGGTTTCATCTTCCCTCCTACGAAGTAGACAAAAGTGCCCGTGGTTACGCAGAGCCGTGTCTGGATCCAAGCACACAGTCTCTTCTTGACACTGTCTAGGAAATCCGAACCTGCAAGTCTTATTGTTACGGTCTTTATAACAGGTTTCTGTGTGCTTATGAACCTGGACGCTGCGTACCAATTCGGCTAGATCTGGATCTTCAGGTGTTTTTGAGCAGACCACTACCTGACCCAACAACCTAAGACCTTCAACACTCATGAAATCTGGAAAGACCGGACACCATAAAAGCATGTGTAAATGTGGACTTCCACGGTTTTGGAACTCAATACGGTACCAAAAGTCCTCCACTTGCCCTTTCAGGCACTCAGGATTGTGCTTGAGAAACTTTAGTAACGCATTGACACGCACCATAAACTGTCGAGCTAGCACCACTGGATAGCTTTGTACAAGTCGCAGGCGTTCTTCAAATAGTACATTTTTATACCCCTCAGGGTCTTTGCCATCAGCGATTAAAAGAGCCTTTAACATGTCTGGCCAGTTGAGATCATTACAAGAGAATGTTACAAACCACGTTGGAGGTCCCAAGCTTCTTACCATCGCAAGGAGCTCAGCACAGCTACGCCTCCAATACGAGGACGAACCCCTTATATTTCTCATTGTCAAATGTATATTATCGACTAGGCCCTGAGGAATATGATCATCTTGAACCACGCGACAGGAAACAGACACGCTTGACTTGGCCCGGTAATACTCGACTGCTGACAAGGCAAAAAACATGTAATCGGGCCTTTGAAACCATAACATAACAAAATAAAATAATATTCTAAACAATTTATAATTTTTATGTTCGTGGTTTAAATTTCCTTTTGTAAGCGCTCAAACAATTTAAGTGAATAAATCAGTATTACATATGTATTTGTGTGATTACATCTTAGATATATCAATTTATCAGTTAATTTCTGTTCAACGATATAAAAAAACATTTAGTTACTGCACTCTCAGTACAACTGGTTCAAACTAAGACAAGCTCTCACATAAACCTCCCAAGACAGCTAGAAACTGAACATGAAGTTGTTTCCGGCAAGTTGGAAAGGTTTGATAAAGTTAGCTGGGACCGGATATGAGGTACTGGTGGCCTTGTCACAGGAAATGAACTAACTTGTACTTCGTATTATTGCTCGTCCACCTTATATTGTAGCAAAGACAATACAATATTGGGTAGACTGGCTGACCACGTGGTACGGTTGAGTCAATGGCCGGGCACCTAACGCATGGATAGCGCCATTGGTCTGCCATGTAACTTACATGCAACCGCAGTCGTAGTACCAAGCTTTACTAGAAATACTTACGAATACGGGCTCAAATAACGTTGGATGAGCAATATACATATTTTATAAATGGGTTTTAAATGCATTTTAAGATTTAAATATGTAACTATAACATTGTACAACATTATAACTAGCGATCAGTGTTCAGCTGAGGCTACATTTTCCACGTAATTTAGATTTGGTTTCCCCCTGTTAGTTTCAGAGAGGTAAATCAATACTAATTTCCATACTATCATAAAGCATGTTTGCTCAGTGCGGTGGCTTGAACAAAGAGACCTGAACAAGGCGGAATAATCTAACATTGTTGTAGCTCAGCTTG
The DNA here is from genome assembly GCA_018831715.1 of Matsumurasca onukii. Taxonomy (NCBI): domain Eukaryota; kingdom Metazoa; phylum Arthropoda; class Insecta; order Hemiptera; family Cicadellidae; genus Matsumurasca; species Matsumurasca onukii. Next base: position 13,723,589 of record CM032065.1, read on the forward strand.
TATCGTAGTCAACTCAGCGTTTGTTTTCAAACATCAACAATTTACCCCATCACACTATTTTGCGTTGTATGCATTAGGTTTTGAAATAAATAATTTTAACACCAGTCAACTTAAATAAAATACAATGAACATAACTCTATTCAATCCACACAACATGCACCAACAATACATTCTTGACCCACATTAATAATCCCAATTTTAGATTGACTAATATATTGTCCGTGTCCCTGCCAGTAACCCCAAATATAGCTAAAAATGTGATAATAAACCAAAGAGCCAACTCAAATTTGTCAACATTTACCTTAAAACAAATTGATTATACCGAAGATGTTGTTATCGTCTTTGATTCAACTCTACCATGAGCATCGCTTAGAGACATGTATCGATTCTCTTTTTTTGTATTATTTGAAAACAATACTGCAGACCCCATTTCGAATATATCAACGTTTTCTTTTATTCTTATCGAAAGATGCAAACCGTAAAAACGTTTATAGCTTAGTTGGGAGAACAAGAAATGCTAACGACTATGACGCAATAACCCTAAAACCGGATATGAGGCAGGGCATGGTGACGGAAATGACGTCAGAGCTACTTCCGCTTTGTTGTTCGCTCAGCTTCCTTCGGCAAGAACACGTGTACCAATGTGTGTTGCTTTTGTAACTCTTCAGATTCCAACCTTTGAACTTATTTTCCAACTTTTTTCAAACAGTTCCTAGGTGTGACAGATAAACTTCAGAAATAATTCGTTACTACCTTGGTTGAGGGATGAAACGATCAAAATTTAACCGGGTGCTCCTCCTAAACATAGGACTCTTAATCCCTGCTCAGGTCTTCCAGTTTCGAAGCCCGGAAATGCAAACGACGCGCTATACTCGAGCATATTGCACAACTAACAACGGAATTTGACTGGCATCTTCTCACAGATACAAGACTTAATATTGAATTATTGAGGTTTCCTCCACTGGTGTATCGGACATACATTACATCTGAACAACCGCTTCATAACTGAGTCCTATACTAACTCACACATTAAAGCACGAACAGATTCTTGCTCATGATTTTGGGTTAGCATTAAAAAGTTGCCAACTCACGCGAAAAAACTACCACTCACAGGAAGCTGATTCTCAATATGTAAAGATAGCTCCATCATTGTTCTCTGTGACTTTAGCTAAGGTAAGGTGAAAGGTCATCTAAAGTTTAATCAGCTGTCTGCATCAGTACCAGCTGATTTGTTGGTTAACCACAGCACGAAGCAAACTCACTGCACTGTCTAACTATTCAACTCCACCTTATGTCGGTTCTACCCTCAATGTCCGTAACATATCTCAAAGTTTTAGTTTAAGTAGAGTTTAAGTTTGTAGGATGAAAAAACCAGGCTAACACGAAGTTGTAAATGCTAAAGCTTTTAAGTTTCAGTTTAAGTAGAGTTCAAAGTAGTGGGACGAAAAAGCTTATTCTGAAAGAAAGAAATGGGTCGGCACAAAGAAAAGGCAGTTAATAAAAGCAGTGTTATCCATACCCACAAAATAATTAACGGTTATAATTATTATCAACGGTTGAAACGTCAGATGTTTGGCTTAGTACGAGTATGTTACATTGATAATACTGTATCAAACACACCGATATAACCTGTTATCGCAACAACACAAAGCCAAGCTAAGCTAGCAATCAGTGGAATGACCGGATTCAGGTTAGGCAACAACTTAGCAACGGTTGTTCAGTGTTCTGTAGAATTAAAATTTATTATATACTGTTATATATTTTCAGTTCAACATTTTAACCAAAAAAGAACTACAGATCTTAAGGACTCCTTTCGTAAAGTTAAGTAGACTGCGAGGGACATGCAAAGTCCAAACGCCTAGAGTGGGAGTTGAACCCGCAACCTTAAATTCCGTAAGACGGCTTTTATAAGATACTGTCAGAGTAGGCTGATCAGAATCGTCCTTAAAATGTTCAAAGCTATAATAAACTTTTGTGTGAGAAATATCAGGTGACTTGTTCCTGTGCTAACGATGTAGGTTAATTAACTTTGTTCCTTGATGAAGCACTACCCCCAAACACTTTCTCTACAACTGAGCTTCATTAACGAGCCTATCAGCGAACGTGTTCAGCGTCATTAGAGAGCCTATCAGCCAGTTAATAATGATGTTTGACGAAAGTTTAGAACCTGATCAAGTAACGGAACGTAATTAACGTTTTGTTTTAAAATATTTGTTTTCCATTTATGACTTATGAAACAATATTTTAGCACACTTTACAATTTTGTTTGTAAGAAATATTTTCTCTTCAGTTAGACAGGTGGACATGCAGTATGCAGAGGTTTCACAACAGCAGTTATTGCAGCAGAATGCAGTTTGGTCTGGTTTCTGGAGATGTTTTAAAAGCTTTACTTTTGTGTTGCAAAGTGAACTCACACTCTGAACACAAGAGGAGATCGTTACACTTTCATACATTCACACGCTTGAGTTATATCCTGGCCATTGGTGAATAAAAAGTGATATTCAACCATCTTGACATGTATGGAAGTTATGTTTTAAATTAGATTAGTACATTACTTATAAAGAAAAATACGTTTTGTTCGGTTGCAGTGAGCAAAGAACGAAGAAAAGAAAAAGAAGAAACCACTAACAGGAAAGAAATGGAAAACTCATCAGCAACCAGCGGACAAACACAAATTATATCGGATTTCTAGAAACTTTGTTTGATTTCCTTGTTTGTTCTCTTAATAATGTATTGTGTCTAAGGGTGTACCAGGCAGCTCGTTATTAAGCAACAGAAAACAAGGTGAATTTCTGGGAACTCAATTTTAGTTGAAACACGCAGTTTGGAAAAATATTATTGTATATAAGCATTGAATATATGTAAAAGAAGGTCAACTGTAATGGACATTTTGTTAACTATGTCTTGCTTGCACTCTTTTCGTAACAAAAGTAGAACATTAATTTAATAAGCTTAAGTAAACTGACATCACCTTTTCGCAAGTTTACAAGTGACGCACTTATAGCTATCATAGATGAACTACGTGAAACATGATTTCTGAAATCTGATTTTCAACGTTCTATAACTTAAACACACTCGGAGCTTCAAGCTATGTCGGATGGTTTAAATGATTTAATCATGGTTGAATCAATACTGCTCAAGGGTTCAGGTTAGGATACATGATTGTTAGTTTGGTAAAATAAATGAAATTTGGATATTCGTAATAGATCCTTCATCAAATTATGGATAACCGACGTAAAACACAGGTTTCTTGAGGTAAAGAGATTTTTCCAATACTAATTTGCACGCACGATAATAATTAAATACAAGTATTTGAAACTCGTCAAGATTGATTGTCATTCAAGATTCGCAAACAGCAAAATGATGCCTTTTGTACAGTAAAAATTAAAATATTTGAATGTTTTAAAATTTGGTTGCAAAACACAGAAGAAGGTCGACAAACGACGTCCACGCAAACCGTTGTTTTGTAAAGGAATTCTTCAGCGGTTCCACTCTGAGATACAAACGTATGTCAAAGAAAGCGTTTCTTCAAGCATTCATAGCTGCTGTCTGAGCCATGTTTCTTGAGAACTTGAGCGTGTCTTACCTTTATATATTATATATTGAAACATCAAAGTTTAAATTTTGAAGTAAAATATGTTCTACTTTCTTTTGTTGAACTTGATAGTCCTTATGTTAACAAAGACACTAAGAAGCAAAAGGTAGGTATATTTTTGATAAATAATCCTGAAACATATTGAACCGATTCCATGAAAATCTTTTCTTTAAAATATTTCTAGTTAGTAGCTGTGCAATATTGACTCTTAGGAACCTTAAATTCACTGAGAGTGTCATCAGTTAGTTAAAATTAGATCAAAATTTAAAATAGTTATGTTTGATAATTATTAAGAAATATTATCAAATATTAATATATTATTACTAATATTTCTTCTAAATATTAGTAGAAGTAATTATTTAGAAGTATTTACAATACTAATATATATACTATATTTATAAAGATAAAAATATAAAAGCTGAAGAACTTTTAATGAGGCAGACAAATACTTAAAACCGTTATCCAATACAAGTTATCAAATACTTGTGGTGAACACATTTCTGAAACTATTACTGTAAACACTTAATACAAGTAATGTTTTCACTGAACAAATTTTATTATTTCTCTAGGTAAGTTTTAATACCTACACTCACCGGCCCAACTACAATCAACTCATCATATTGAAAGAGCCGTTCTAGTTTCTCTGTTCAAAAATAGTTGATGGAGTTTCAATCAAACATTGCTTCCTTTGTAGTTTTTAAATAAACTAATGCATGTTTGTATATTTCGTTCAGAGTTTCAACAAAATATATGAAATACCTTTAAATAACTGTTTCATAAAAGAGTTGGTTGGGATGGGGTACAATATTTTATGTTCATCCATCAGTTAAGTGGACATGACTTTCTTCACACTCTATCAGTAGCCTGTGAGAAAGTTTGAATCAAATGTGTTCCCTGATTTTCCATATCGTATTTATTTCTTGATGTCAAGTTCGTCTTCTCTGAGAAGAAGTGAATCTGTTGGCTCACAACCAACTCAGTGTCTTGCCAACTGTTGTCAAACCTGGAGACAACCATTTACAATCACAGCTGATAACAATACAGACACGTTTAAGATACGTTAGTGTCCTTGAATCAAAAATATTTTATAGTTTCTGGGCAAAGAGTGTATTTTGTACGAAAATAATTTTGGCATCGAGTTCAATCATGGCCATTGTCAATACAATAGTTATCTTAAAATTACGGTTTTCATTGTAGCAACTTTTACCAATTTTAGTCAGTCTAGTTTTTTTTCAAAGCAAGCTGCTTCGTTTGCAAAGTGAGGTTTCGATATAGGTTTCAACAGATATTGAACGGTTTAGTTGAGAGCTATGGGTCCAAGCAAACCTTCATCTCTTATTCATGGAGAAACCAGGCCTGGTGAACTGCAGTGTCTAACTTTCCCTCTCTACATGATGCCTTTAGCACATTTCAGCCTGATAACAAACAACAAACGCAGAACAAAATATGTTTGCAACTGTAAACCATAAAATTTCATTATATCGTGAAGTAAAATCTATAACCTTCACCACCTATCTGATGGAGTTTGAGGGCATCATCTGGTCACCTTACCAACTGGGTCAAATTCAGCGTCTACAGAGAATACAAGATAGATTCGTGCGTATTGTTGGGGTACGGTTGGGCTTTGAATACCGGTTGGTCCCGCTGCGACATGTAGAAGAAACTGCTTGGACTTGACTCTCTTGCAACAAGACGCCAGCTGCATGACCTCGTCTTTCTTCGGAGACTGCTGATTGGAGAGATTGATTGCCCGACCCTACTCAGCCTCATAGAACTCAGAGTTCCTGGGAGGACGAGATCTGCTCATCTCTTCATCCATCGTTCCTACTCCACTGGCTATGAACTGAACAGCGTCATCCCCCGTTTTCACAGGCTTGGAAATATGGTCTCTCCTTTCTATGATTTCTTCGACGACACTGGAGAACGACTCAAATCTGTATTCCTTTCCTAATCTTAACTTATTTCTCTCCTGTGCGAATGCGTATGAATGTTGTAGTGAATGGAGTGTGTGTCGACTGGTTGCATGTTTCCTTCACCATTATCTCTTTGCTAATACCTTCCGGAGAATCCCACCATATATCAAATACTATTGTTATAGCTTTATATTCCATTTTGTTGATAATTTATATAGCTTTATTGTTGTTATTGATTTTAGTTTAATTTCTGTTATAGCTTTATATTCTACTTGGTTGTTAATTTATGAATTTTGATTGTTATTAAATTAATTTAGTTTTAGTACCGGTACCTCATGCTATTTCTTGTCTCTTTGATTGTCTATTCTGTAAGAATGCACTTGCACCTATTTACTTAAGATCATTGCCATCTATTATTTTTATAGTATGTTCTATTATTGCAATTTGTGATTCCTGTACTAAAATTATTGTATAATGGTTTAACGCGTATACATAAATTAATAAATAAATAAAGTCAATGCATCGTACTAATCCTCTTTTTGTATGTTTCAGGCGCAGTTTTTGCTTGACTTATATTATTTTTCATGTAACCTTGTCGCAATCTTTATGAAATATATAGTAATGTTATTATTTATTCGTTAAATCTTCAAATATTTATCAATTGTTATCAACTGTTATATGTTATCTTATTGTATTAATCAAATCATTGTTAGAAATCACTGTTGTTGTTATTCCAAACTGCACCATTCATATAACTGTCTGCAATGTTTTTGTCTACTCGTTTTACTTCAATTATGTATCTATTGTTTTGTATTTATCCTATTGTTCGTATTATTCGTACCTATTGGTAGTATTTATCTATTGCATCTATGAATCTGTTACATTTTATCACATTGTTATTTCTTTCGTCACACATATTTATTTCATTGTTATTATTACACATTGTTATAACTATACACAGTTTCATTTATATTAAGGATCATGTTTCGTTTCAAGTTATCATAGTTGTAGCACTATACACTTCTTCAACTGCATTTATAACCATCTATTGTACCATTTATATATTAGCGATTGCCGTTTGTAATAAATAAATAAATAAAGGAGTATAACCAGCGTAATTTAATAACTTCCATGGACCTTACCTAGACCAGAAGCTAAAAAGCAAAAAGAGAAACCTACATCGAGAAATCATAGCATTTGACACGAGGCCGGATGCGCTTTTCAGCAAACCAAACTAAAAGAGATTACACTAGAGTGATTTGAAAATAAAAAACTAAGCGTTTTCATGGTGAGTTATTGCATGAAGTTTAAAGGCACAATATATAGGCAGACACAATATCTGAATACGCAGACACAATATGTTCACAATGACGCTAGGTAGATACGTTTCACAGTGACGCTAATGTAGCTTTCATGTCACAGTTAAGTACTGCGCTACAGCAGTTCGTGCTTTATGTGTTGTTGCTACTTTTGTTTGGTTTTCAAATGGTGTTTTGAATACGCGCGTTATAGCTTTAAAGAGCTCAACAAAACACATGTTGAATTAAAGATTTCAGGTTTGTGTTGATTAACCATGCGAATATTCAATGTGGCTCTGTTTATCAACATAGACCTTTACCTAGCGTTACTGCTTCCACTGAAATTGTCAATGGTGACTGCGGGCATCGAACCCATGCCACCAGAGTGACTAGCTCCGGAGTCACACAAGATACCGACTCTTTATGGTCCGTTATACAATATACAATACCATGACAGGTTGACATTTAAAGACTTTTTACCTGATAGATTAGGGTGGTTTAGGTTACGTTAACTCTGGTCTCCAGTATTTAGAATATACGAACAAAAGTCATAATCATATTTTATTTGGCTAGAAAGTTTTACGTGTTTGTTTTTATATGCAATGACTCTATGCTTACAGTGCACTGTGAAATATCATTTGCTATTTTTCCCATGTTGAGTTCCTTATGTCGGATATAGGCTGCTCGGGCCGCTTCTTAATTAGTCTCTGCAACTCACACCTCCCGTAGCAGGAAAACCAAAAATCTCCAGGCTGTATATATTTATTCTTCTGCCTTGAGTAGTTTTTATTGGTTGATGTTTGGACTAAAACTGGAGTTGTTTCATATACTTCCGTTAATATTGCTTGTTATCCGATTAGGCTCTACCAAAAATAGCCTCTACTGATTAGTTAGGAACCGAAAATATAAAAATTACAGTATATGAGTATGATTTCATTTTCAAATATTCATTGCATTTAGTTTGCAGTACTTAGTTCTTCCCAGGAACCCTTTGGAGGGAAAAATTGCCTGTACGATGAATGGGTGCAAATCTATTATATAAAAATGAATCGCAAAATGTGTTTCTAACCGCATAACTCAACGACGCCTGGACCAATTTGGCCAAATCTTTTTTTAAAATGTTCGTTGGAGTTCAAGGATGGTTTTTACGGCGAGAAAAATTCGAATAATTGCCGGGAACCCCCTTTAAACAGCCCTTTTCTTTTTCCCATACAAACGTGTTCTAACTAAAACGTAAACAATTTGAGCTTTATTGATATTCGTTGCCAGCTGATATCCCTATTTTTATAAAACATATGTACAGTAAAAAAACAAAAACAAACAACCACATTACAAATCTTTTTGACAGAACGAAGTCTGTCGAGTCAGCTAGTATACAATATTTTCTTACAAAGCCATTCTATGAATATCAGATAGAACGTGTTCTCATGGGAACTGATTCTTGCAAACTTTGTCAACTTCGTCTTCAAACTCTAAACTTAATATTTATAGAGTTTATCCTATGATAAAAATGGCAGGGAATCACTTCCATGTAAATTGGTCCTGTTAATTAAATTGGATTATTTCAAAAATAGAACCCCAGGAAATCTAGAAGTTTGTTTACTGCTCATGTCACATACATATTTGTAGCTATAGTTTAAATACAAACCAATTAGCAAACCCATCTTTAAAGTTATACCAATTTAGCAGTATTTGACCTAGTTCAATCTAAACCTTTTAAAATGTTTATTCCTTAAACGTTTCAAAGGGATATACATTAAATACAATAAAGTCTACAAGCTACACTTAAATTAATGTTGTAGGTTGAATGTCAAGTTCAAATTTTTGTTAGCAGCTTTAATAAAACGTTGTTTAAGTTTTCCTAAGCAAGATTCAATTTTAGATCCGGATAGATTTAAAGAGTAGACTAATAATAGGAACAAAATTGAGGTGTTTAATGTGTATATTTGACAATGACATGATACTATTGTCTTTAGACTTTGCATGCTTGAAACAACGGTACTTAGAAATAGTTTCGTGATGGTTGAAAGCTCAGAACTATTCCCAGAGACAGGAGAAATGCTAATAGTGTCCCACTACGATGTTGGAGATTGCTGTGTCCAAACTCTATCATACGATACTTTGACTTCTAATGACGATTCAAATGAGGCCTCAAGCACTACCGTGAGATCTAGTGAATTTCCATTAACGGGGGATACTAACAACAATAAACATTTAAATGTTCTAAAACAGTCTTTATGACTGATTTCAAAACGTTTAGTATGGACATTTATGCCACTGTAACCAATACGTGAACTAAAACCAACCAAATTATAACAGCCAAACCAAAATGAGGAGGGAAAACCATCTGACTGATGGGGTTATAAGCGGATTTTTTAAAAATAGAACTATTCATTTCTTTTGCCAAATATCTGCCGAGATACTTGCTGCCTGCTATCCTATTGGTCACAAGGCCAACCGCCCATTGGAGCAGGTATGCCAACCGTCGAGTTCTCATTGGATGTGACACTATCGAAAAGACTTCTTCAAGACTAGTTGTCAACTTCTTGAAAGTTGAATGATGTCTTCTTTGTTGAAACTATTAACAGTTATCATCCCTACTCCGATGGACGGTTGGCACTTGGCAGCCCTGTGACCAATAGGATAGCATACAGCAAGTATCTCAGTTTCGACCAATCAATCAGTAACTGATGATTCATTTTAGCTATAATACATAGTTTTATATTCATACTTTCATCAATGATAGGTTTGTCAGCTGTTTGCAAAACAAATGGACATAAAAGACAGACCAGTGTGTTAAACATGCTGGCTCATAAACTGACAACACGTGGTGAACATGTTCACAATAACATTTGACTTTGGCTTTGCCCTTCTCTGTTGTATGTTGTCTAAATGCTTGTGCGGTAAGTGTAAAGCATAATGTCGTATTTCAGTGAAAATACATCTGAACACATGTTTGATGAGCTATTAGGATGAGGTAATAGTTTTATTAGGCCGTCCCCTTACTTTTACATCAAATCTGTAATGGCTTACCATGGCTGATGTGCCTCACTCTTTTAAGGTTTAAAGAGGTTCTTCTCTTAAAGAGAATTCGGGTACCAAATGTTCAGAAACGCACTGAAAATAAACTTGTAAATTGTTATGACAAATCGTGTGTACTGAGAGCATGACAGCTCACAGTATTTATAAGCTGACATTTTTCAAACTTCTATCGAAACCCCCATTCAAGCATACCGATTTACATTCACTCTCTCATATTCATTAGAATCGTACCACTCTATTTGCTAGTCAGCCAGCAAACTATAGGGTCTCCTATTAATAGCCATGAACTCGCCTGTCTTATGAAATGCCAGGGCTTAAAATTAAACTAAATAATACAAAAGCCAATACTTTTAAGCGTTTAACTTGCGAGGCCTTTTACTAGCAAGGCTAGCATCTTCATGCAGCCCAAATTTAGCTTTTGTATTCACTTTTTTCAATTTTAAATTCATTTTGACAACAACTGTTTTAAAATTGCCTTAATCGACAGACACTTTCAAAAAATCTCAGTAACCCATTGAAACTTTCATTTAAAGAACAGTTATAAAAATCTTAACGAATAAAATGGTTACTACGGGTACTAATATGCCTAACACCACATACATATTTATTGATTAAATTATGTAATCAACGTAGATTTTTCACTCGTTGGTGATTTATTTTAATAATAAACATTTATTGTTTAGACTAGTTTGTCGATCTATGCAATGTGTAAATGGTTATATGATCAGTGTAATCTGTACACAATAGATATAATTCCAATTGCAAGGACTGATTGGCTAATCATTAACCTTGTATCAGTCTGATCATGCATTTAAGTGTAATTACAGTTATAAGAAGCACTTTGCAATACTATACTATATTGTATTCCTTTTTAACGAGTCTGTTTTTATGTACTAATGATTTAATTAATTAATTGAAGAAAATCATAGCTACGGTAGCTTTACATCATACCTAATTCAAACACACTAAAGTGACTATTGTACTTTAGTGTCATAGACCACAGTTTCACCAAAGCTTTTGTTGGAAGATGAAGTGTATTTGAAGCTGTTTGATCAAAGAGACTGTTCAGTTGCAAAAAGAAAGGGAACAGCGAACAGTTTTAATTAACTGTGAAACAACGGAAGGTGATCCTATTTCACATTGCAAGTTTTAGTTCTTCTCTAGTTCGTTTCTAGTTTAGGTTCAGTTAATGAACTACTTAAGTTCAAAGTTCAAAGTGGCACACGCGATAATTGTTCGGTTATTTGCACATGCACAGAGCGAGAGTTCAAAGTTGTACTGTGTCCTTCGCTTGGTCTTACGAGAAATATCTTTTTAATAGGAATTTGAGTATGGACGTATAATGTATAGAGGACATACAATCAATAAAAATAAATATGAATGATTTTTTATTGAAATGTCTTTTATTGATATCCTACAAAAATTGTTGTTCAGAAAAAGTCACGTTATGTTCTATGAGCATTATAGCTAAATAAACTGTAAACGTCACATAAAGTCTAAATTAACAACAATACTTTGCATAACACTTTTTATACCTCACTGACTAGTTTTAAGTTGTTTCCTAAAACTAAGATCTTCACACGATCTTTGAGGTTTTCGGGGAGTACACTGCACAACTTTGGCCCAAATACGAGAAGTTGCTTCTCCTGAGTTCTAAATTTACTCTAGGAAGTTGAAGGTTCCTTCCGTGTCGAGAGGCTCTTTATGACACTGGATCCCTATACAGTTGTCTCTCCACGAGATATTACCTTATTACCTTATTACCTCCCGCTGAATCGGTGACCAGCTCTGCTGGATGGATAGCGTCAATAAATTTAAAATCTATATACACTATTTACAAGATGGCAAGCCTAGAACTTTCCGACAAGGTATTCGCCCAGCGAGTAAAATGGCCTTGCAAGTAACCATGTCTTCAGGCTGCTCCTGAACTCCGCAGGTGACGAGTTCTTAATATCCACCGGTAACTTATTATACATTCGCAGAGAGAGATGTGGGTAGCAGTCCTTTTTAACTAAGCCTGCAGTACGGGAGGTCCAGATGATCATTTCTTCGGGTATTGTAGGAGTGATGGTCTTTCCTTGTTGCAAAATTGCCAAGGTTCACCTTCAAAATTGATAGGTTGGAAAGGATGTACTGACTAAATAGAGTCAATACACCCAGCTCAATGAATAGTGGTCGGCAGTGGTCAATGTGGCCAGCTGATGAAACCAACCTAACAGCCTTCTTTGAAAAATGAAAACCTCTCTACACCCTGCGGCATGGCCCCAAACCTCTAAACCGTAGTTAATATGACTGTGGAACATGCCAAAGTAAATTGTCAGTAGGTACTGCTTTGTTAACATTGGTTTTAGTCTACGTAGCAGATGAAGAACACGGGCTAACTTGATACATACATTATTTGTGTGACTTCTCAATGTCAGCTTAGGATCGAGTGTGATAGTTTCACTTCACTTTGTAAATTAGGTATTATAGTGGTACATATTACAAATTATATAATTACTTGTTGGACAACCTTTAGATCATATGTTATAATATCAACTGTTATTAATGTTTACATCTATTGTTGTGGTTGTTTAGTTTAGTTATATTTTGCAAATGATTAAAGCAACATGTCAACTAAAATGTACTTTCAATATTACTATTTAATACAGACGTATTAACTGGCGACGAGGATAAAGTACGAATAGACATCGATATAAGTAAGTTAAAACTTAAAAAAGCAACACTTAAGTCTTTACTTACAAAAACCAAGTCAAGGCTAAGTGAAGAATGCTCACCAGACTACCTACAGGTATGCCAGAAAAATGTGGAAGAATACAAGGCACGCTACGATGAAGTTCAAGATGAGATAGATGGCTTGACTACAGATGAAGAAGAGAGACTTGCTCAAGATGAATACAGGTTTGAAATTTATGAAGTAATAACCGGTATAAAAGTATCAATTTCAGAATACCTAAAGAAATCATCTCGGAATACTTATTGTTCAAATATTTCCGACCATGTTTCACATTCAATTTCAAATACTAATTTACAGAGTACAACTTCCAATTTGAATTTTGTTCCTTATCAAGACGACGAAACTTTTTCAAATTTTGTGAAACGTCTGGAAACATTTATGAAGTTGAAAGGTACTGATGATAACATACTATAAGTGTACATACTATTACATGCTCTCACACCTCAAATGCACGAGAGGTTGTATGATATGTGTGCTCCAGATGAACCGACCTCAAAGCCCTACGATACTCTAGTAAATCTGCTGAAAGACTACTATGAACCCAAGCCAAGTATTTGGGCACTACAAAACAAGTTTGTTAATTGCATGCAGGAGCCTAACGAATCCATTATGGAATTTTCTACGGAACTCAAGAAATTCCGTAAATAAAAAACACTGTGAGTTCAAGTGTGAACACTGCACCCATACAATTTCCAATTCATTTCTTACATTACAATTTTTAAGAGGCTTGCAGGATTCAGAAATACGGGTAGTGCTTTTACAAGAGAAAAACTCATCTACATTCAAGAATTTCATTGATAGAGCTATCACCCTTGAATATGCAAAATCTGATAATAAAAAATGTGTGCTGTTTACTCCACCCAAAATTCAAGTTTGCATCAAGTAAAACTGGGTCCAGGTTAGAAACTTCACCCGAGAGTGCAAATGGATGTTTGGAGTAGTTGAAAGAAAAGAAGGATCTGTCCACTATTGGGTAAAATTAGACGACGGACGAATATGGCGAAGACACGTCGATCAGATGCGACCAACCAGTTTTGCGGGGGAAGACTGATATATATTACAAATTATATAATTACTTGTTGGACAACCTTTAGATCATATGTTATAATATCAACTGTTATTAATATTTACATCTATTGTTGTGGTTGTTTAGTTTAGTTATATTTTGCAAATGATTAAAGCAACATGTCAACTAAAATGTATTTTAAAAATTACTATTTAATACAGACGTATTATAGAGGTACTGTCCTTGCCAGGCTACACATCATCGCCTGTGTAGCATTTTCGTTAAAGCGGTTCTCAGCAAACCAATCATTTGCTCTTGCAAATTTCTGCTGGGCTATAAGTGCTGCCTCCTCCAGTGTACTGCCACTTGCGTAGATGGACGTGTCGTCTGCAAACAACAACAAGCTTCCCAGCTGATCCAAATCATTGATGGTAACCAGAAAAGGACAAGCCCGATGACTGACCCTTGAGGGACTCCATATTCTACGTGCTTAGGCTGAAATTGAGCACCCCCAACACAGAGAATCTGTTTTCTGTTAGTCAGATATGATTGAATACCTGCAAGACTGCGTCGTTAAGACCATAGTTCTGCAATTTACTTATTAGTTGTTCAGAGACACAGTCAAATGCCTTACTTAAGTCTGCCAATGTAAGAGCCACTGAGCCTCCTTCCTCAAATGCATCCATAATTACCTCAAGTAACCCCAGAACTGCCGTCACAGTTGATCTATTTCTTCTAAACCCATGCTGGGGCTGTGAAAACAGCTCATTTCTTTCAAAATAATCCACCAGCTGTATTTTCATCACCGTCTCAAAGACTTTGGCAAAGATGGATATAATTGAGATCGGTCTGTAGCTTTTCATTCTTTCAGGGTCACCTTTCTTGAAGATAGGCACCGTTCGGGAGATTTTTAAAATATCTGGGAAAACACCATTGGACATGCAGGAATTTAGAATAGCAGCCAACGGAGTAGATATGGCCTCCACTACTCAATGAGAAGTTGGTCTTGTGGACCATGCATGCGGTCAGTAATCTACAGCCTGCATCCATAGGCATACTCTTAATCCTTTCTAGTTTAAAGCAGTGAATAAACAACGAGATACTGTTATTATATAATAGAAATGTAACCATTACCAATACATGCAAACATTTCAAAAGTACTGTGAGATATAGCTTAACAATAGTGAGCGTAATAGTGGAAATATGCATTGAACACAATTGCAAGTGACTTTGGACAGGTTTGAAACTAACCAATAGCCGAAACGTAATTGTACGTAGATATAACTTAGACGAAATAAGTTTGTTTGATTCCTTTACTTTAAATTGTCGTGTAATCAAAAATATAAAATGTTGTTGAATACAAAAGCACGGAATATTAGTATGAAGACAAATCTGAAGGATCCCGACTGTAATTTAAGAAAGGTACATTGTTAAGCTACTCAAATGAAGAGAACAGTTCCACATCCTGTATACTATATCAAGTTAAAATTTTTAAACCAAAAATTTGAACCGACCACAAAAATAGACCTACAGTAAAATACTCTAAACATTTTGAAATAATTAAATAAATAGAATAATGTATTGCTTTACATGGTACATTCATACAAAATGAATTTTTGATGTTTTGAAGTGTACAGGCAATAATTAATCGATTACGCTACAGTAAGATATTACAGCTGTACGCATTTAAAGGTAACCAATATAATAAATATTAAGTTGCAAATACATATTAGAATACCACTAAATGCACACACTATTTGCCATATTGTGAACTTTAATTTGTGGGTTGTTATAATCTTTATTCACTTAAAAATATTTTGAAGTAGGTAAGGCTAAAGCAATATTATCAAAGGAGTAGCAGCACCGACTCCAACACTTTTTCGACCTTTCATA
>CM032065.1:13739172-13780350 GCA_018831715.1 Matsumurasca onukii
GGGCTCCGCACTAAACACTCAAGTAGTTAGTCGAAATATTTAAATAATTTATATAAGGTGTGCTTTTTCTGTTGCCAAGCAACCAGAGTGTGCGCTGTCTTATACATGTTGTCGAACCGGAGTCTGAGCCCCAACTGAAATAAAATGAAGGGTGTAGAGTGTTGCTAGGAGACAATTTAGCTACCATTGTTGCCAACGTTCGACTACCCAATAAATAAATAAATAATTTATTGTGGATACAAATACGTGTTATGCATTCTGCCATAGTGGTCCCATTCAAACATAGATTTTGTTCATTCGCTCTTTCTCATTCATTTCACTCTAGCCCTATTGTACGACGGTAGGTTCTACAGGCTTTGTGACCAAGATTTGTGAGCTTTTGTGAACGCCTTCTGCATTTGCGCACTCTTAATCGAATTTGGCAACCGGGTGACTAGTTGAAGTCCTGTTTGAGAAGGCAAACGTCCATGAACTATCGTTTTGCGTCTCCCAGTTCGATAGTTCTCCTGCCTTTTGTTTGGTAAGAGTGAGTGTCACTTCCTCTTACGGGTCACATTTTGATTTGAAAAGAAGACAAGTTTGAAGAATGTAGAGGCCAGGTAAAGTCAACAATTTCAATTTTTGAAATTCTCTCTTCTTTGAAGTTTTGCGATTGTCCGAACGGCTTTTTTTAGAACAAAAGTTCTGGAAAATTGCGTTTTTGAACCCCACACCTCTGATTTGCAATACAGGTGTGGGTAGATTACTCCATAATACGCCATCATCAGTACCTGAATTGGGCAGGACTCGGATAGTTGCCTCAAAACATAAATGCCCGAGGCTAATTTTGAACAGACACTGTCTACGTGACAGTCTCAAGTCAACGCTCGATCAAGGTGTATTCCAAGGAACTTAGTCAAGTAGACTTCTTCGATCTCAGTATCGTCTAACATTACTGTTGGGTTTCTGAGGTCGTTGGTCGCAAGAAAAACTGAATGAATGTTGATTTTGTTGGATTTGTTTTGAAATTGAGCTCATTGAAATGTTGAATGGAACTGTTGAGCTCAACAAACGTCCCGCGTTCGAGTTCTTGCACTGATGGTGCTTTGAAACAGAGAGTCGTGTTATCTGCGTACCGGACAAGTTGCCCTTTTTGTGCCGATGAGCCATCATCGTTGACGCAGACCAAAAAGAGCAGTGGATCGACTTAGAATGGGGCTTTTGGGGAAGCCCCTTCCTTTGTAACTTAGCCACTTCTCCCTTGATTGCGCGACAGAAATTTGGACGAACTGTAATCTCTTACTGAGATACGATTTTATCCACTTGAGTGGCACTCCTCGTATCCCGTAATATTCTATTTTGTGGGTTAAGGTAGCGTGATAAACAAAATCGAAAGCTTTTGATAAGTCGTGAAATACACTGAGTGTAGGTCCCCGACTTTCAATCGCGACTATTTTCATGTTAACTAAACACATCAATACTGCTGAACTTTGCAAACAGTAATCAAAGGAAATTGCTATTGTAAAGATGACACACTTCTTCATTTTGCAAATACATGTATTAACTATCCGCAAAGTTTACAGTAAATCTTTAACCAAGTAATTCATGAGAGAACACAACCTGACTATAACATAGCACGAATATGTTTATGGTGCAATGAATGGTTGAACGTCTTTTAATAATTTCGTAGATAAATAAAGAAAACACCCAGTGAGTTTTAAAGCAAACCCAATGAAAAATGTAACTTTAAGTAAGAACAATTTAAGCAAACCAATTCATTTTCGTTTTTAAGAGAACATTAGAGGTAAATGAGCGACTTTTGCTTTGCACGGTTAAAAATCAGTTCTCGAATTAAATGTGATGAGAACAAAATATGCTTTCCGAAAAATCGTGCATTTTATGGGCAAGATTATGAGCAGGATACATTATTGTGAGCACGTTTTGTGATTTTCAAATACGAAATCAAACTTTTAATAACCGCCACATGAAAGTAGGTAATGCCTATCTTAGTTGCCAAGCACCACTGTACACATGTTTAAAATATACGAAAATTAATTTTTCGTTTCTATGGTATTTGTTGGTCATTCTCTGTTTGTGTTCATAGCGAAACAGTTCACAGACAGTTATGTGGTGCTTTCTAAGCTTCCTGGAGCCAGTGGTGCTCGGTGCTACTTCTCTAGAGGTAGGCCGGGACGCCCTGACTACCATCCCATCCCTCTACCTCCCATCCCTCCCAACCCATCCTCATCCCTGCGCCTCCCCGGTGGAGACACTGGAGGCGTGGCAAATGAGGAAATTGCTTTAGTGCCACTAGGAGCCCTTTTCAGGGCTCCGCACTAAACACTCAAGTAGTTAGTCGAGGTATTGAAATTAATAAAACAAGTTCGATTATTTTCTGTTGCCGAGCAACCAGAGTGTGCGCTGTCTTATACATGTTGTCGAGCCGGAGTCTGAGCCCCGACTGAAGTAATATACAAGGTGTAGAGCGTTGCTAGGATACAATTTAGTAACTTTCATCTTCGTCGTATCTAGTATTACGAGATCAGCTTTGTTTGCAAACAAAAAGTCAGTTAATAATACAATTATTGGCTTTATTCTTTGAAACTTGTACTCAGTTCTTCTTAGGTAGAATTTCAATTTTTCAAATCTTTACCAAATTCTGTTAAAGGCCAAATTCTGTCACTGAATAGCACGATGCAAAAGAAATTCAGAACTCGTCTCTTAAAAATCCTAATCGCTAAAGCTATTTATTGTTGCAAGAGAACGCAGAATATACAGTCTGGCAAAGGGATGTAAAAAACCTCGGGGTGGGATAACTCGAATAATCGTGAGCGAGTAAATCACCAAACTGTATATTTGAAAGGGACATTCATGTCAGAACGTATGAAATATTCAGGCTAAAACAATAGTACCCTGTTGTTACAGAAGAAATTTTGCACTCGCTGATACTCTTTACAGCGACTTCAACGTTGAAATTTATCGAGACAGCTTTAACAAATTACCAATCCACCATAGCTGATGTCATAGTAAGTAAGCGATTTTGAAAAGATGTTACTAGTAGTTTCGCGAACCGTAAACATTATTGTGTCATTAGCTGTGAGGATTTTTTATAAGCCAAAAAAACAGTTTGCGCCTCCATTTGAATGTGGAAACAAAACTATAAATTGTAATTTAAAATCAGTGAAACTGTCCAGTAAATAAGTTAATTCTTGCCTAAAGCTTATCGTGAACCAGGTTCACATCTTCAAAGGTTCTAGACTGACGGTGTGAACCTGGTTCACGAAAAAGCTTAGGTTACAAACTTATTTATGAGACAGTTTGGCTGATTTTAAATTGTATATATATTCCAATAACATCAGCCTCAAGACAACATAAATTGTAACTTCATTGAAAACCGTTGTGATAACAAGTATTGTGAATATACTGTCAACTGTAGCAGATGTGCATTGAAAGTTTGAACGGGCTGATAGAAGCAGTAACTAATGAAAAGGCGATAAGTTAGGCATGTGTGCGAGCATCCGCGTGCCTCTTACCTTGCTCTAAGAGCCTATTACCTTAAAAACAGTCAATTTTAGGACAAACCGTGTAGTTAGCTATCAACAGTTTTAGGACATTTAAATTCCTAAAACAAATTGGTCAAAATTTATTCAATGAAACTCTAAGAAAGGAAGTAATATTGTTTAAATTCCTTACACGTTTATCGTTCTGTTTAGGTTTAATGTAATGTTTTTCACGGGTACGAATAATAAGGCGTCAGTCTTTGTTAACTCACTATTTATTTACTGTCTAGTTAGAATTACACTAATATTAAACTCAATTAATTATTCACTTAATGGCTACAAACTATTACACTTTGTACAGTTTCTTATTACACTATTTGCACTTCACAGTCAGTTTTGCACTCCGGCGCGAAGCCCGTTCACTCACGTGTCCTTGTAGCACTCTTCAGTCGGAATCCAACGATGGGTGACGATCCCTCGAAGATCACTCACAGCCGACGTTCGCAGCGGGCACAATGAAGATCACTGACACCGAGAATTATACTGACACTGCTCTCGCACTAGGGATGTGACCCTGTATGTTCACACAGCACTTACACTTTCACAAGGGTACGCGGCCCCTATTACACAGACTTGCTTTGTGGACTGAACTGAACTGAACTGCTGGCGGCTTTTAAGCGCGTGTTTATACATCACCGTGGAAGCTTCTGGAAGCATCTCCAAAGGCCTCGAGTACCACGTGACTAGGCTTTCAGCCAATAGGATTGAAGTCGAGAAACTTCCGTGGTTATGGCGCGCACTCAACCGTAACTAACATCGAAGGCAATATATCTGTCAGTCCATTGGGTCTCCGAGTTCACGCAGGTTCATTGTAGCGGCCGGCCTATTGTCTCGGGGCTAGGCCCTGGCGTCCGCCACATTAAGATAATTATGTTAATGCCAAATGTCAAGGGATCGGTCTCTAAATGCGATTGCGACTGCGTTACAACCACACACACGCAAACATAAAGAACGCCATCAAAAAATCGAGTTGAATTGGCGACCTTCTTTGCACGGTTAAAAGTCAGTTCTCTAATCAAATTTGATAGGAACAAAACAGCCTTTCCGAAAAATTGTGCATTTTATGGGCAAGGTATAGGAATAAAGGTAAAGTTTCTCTTGTTTAACGAGGCGAAGTTAGGACTACAAAGTCCTCTCTACCACTCAACCTCGACCTTTACCTAGCGTCATTGTATTAGTCACATTACAAATTTTAAGTGGTGACTGTGGGGATCGAACCTCTCGCCACCGGAGTGATAAGCTCCGAAGTCGCGCGCGATACCAATCCGCCACGGATCCGCTTTACTGTTACGAGCAGGATATATTATAAGCAGGATTTGTGATTTTGTGATACGAAATCAAACGTTTAATGACTGCCACATAAAAGTAGGCATTTCGATTCCTTAGTTGCTAAGCACCATTGTACACGTGTTTGAAAGATACAAAAATTAATTTTTCGTTTCTATGGTATTTGTTGGTCATTCTCTGTTTGTGTTCATAGCGAAACAGTTCACAGACAGTTATGTGGTGCTTTCTAAGTTTCCTGGAGCCAGTGGTGCTCGGTGCTACTTCTCTAGAGGTAGGCCGGGACGCCCTGACTACCATCCCCATCCCTCTACCTCCCATCCCCTCCCAACCCATCTCATCCCTGCGCCTCCTCGGTGGAGACACTGGAGGCGCGGCATGAGGATTTTGCTTAGGTGCCACTAGGAGCCCTTTTCAGGGCTCCCTGCACCTCAAGTAGTTAGTCGAAATATTGAAATAATTTAAATAAGTTTGTTTTTTCAGTTGCCAAGCAACCAGAATGTGCGCTTATACATGTTGTCGAGCCGGAGTCTGAGCCCCGACTGAAATAACATACAGGGTGTAGAGTGTTGCTAGGATACAACTTAGTAACTATTGTAGTCTAAGTTCAACTGCCCATATTGCTGAACTTTGCAAAACAGCAATCAAGGGAAATTAATATACTATAAAACCGGTTGTGACTGGTGACTGAACGAGTAAATTTTTAGGCACTTCCCGGCATGCTACTCGCCTCAACAATTACATATTAATCTTTTTGAAGCTATTGGTGTGAAACCTTGGGGAAAACTGAAATATTCTTTTTTCAGACTCTGACAAGTTGGTGGCCAAAATATATGGCGTCTGAAAATCTACCTTTTTTACTTAGCTATGATATTTTGCATCATAGTGGCAAAACAGTTGATCGGATCTTCAATCTGATGGAGAATTGTTAGTGTGGAAACAAATCCACTGATCACGACGTCCCGCGTTGGTCTCTTGCACGCGCTGAGAGGGCATTAAATTAATTAATGCTTAATTTATGTAAATCCTACAACTTTTGTATTTAACCCTTTTTCCCCACCTCTGACGGTTTCGTTGGTAGATCAGTTTGAAGTTAAATTTTCGAAAATTCAACTGTGTTTGGGCTCTTAGTTACGGAACTTATCAACCCCCAAGACATATAAAATGTATGTGTGTGATAAACAAAGTTTTAATTTGGGAAAAACGCACAGAAAGCCTTTTTATATTAAAGAAATTGTTGTTATTTGGCACCAAAGGTTTGAACTTTAATCAAATGTGTAATATTTTTGCTCTGGCTATTACAGCTACATCTTCCAAAATTATTTGTCCCACAACATTAGTGGGTGAAGTAAATTTGTCTTAATCATAAGCATAGCGAATTCCCCCAAAATACGAGGCCGCAGGGTGAGTTGCTATTTTAAAGATGATTGATTAAAAATGGCTCACACTCTTCATATTTTGCAAAACATGTATCAATTATTTTAAAATCATTGACAAATATTACAGGGAACCTATAAAGAAGTAGGCTATTAGAAAACACAACCTTACTATAACATAGCACGAATATATTTATGGATCAATGAATGGTCGAACGACTTTTAAAAGGCATGTAGATAATTTAAAGAAAACACCTAGGAAGTTTTTAAAGCAAAGCCAATGGAAACTCGATGTGACTAAATAAGACACTTTAGGCAAACCAATTAATTTCCATGTTAGGGAAATATTCGAAAGGACTAACTACATAGAACTAAGAACACATAATTATATATAACTGTATTGTATATAGAATCTTTGAAATGTCAAATATTGCAACCATTACCCTTTCAGTTATAGATTTATTAATCTCATTCGGAAGTCCCAATGAAGAGTACATTTCATTTGAAGGTTATCTCAACTACCGGGTGGTTGTAAAGAACTAGTTAATAATATCACGTAATACAATCTGCAACATTACGAATTTCATGTTGGCAATAGTAACATTGAGCATTCAATAAGGTTTCCATTGATTTCAATTGGAAAGAGATTTAATTTCCAAGTCGTGTCTTATGTCTATGTGGAAGAGTAAGGGTTAAAGCAAAGACAATACATACACATGGGTATGTATTGTCTTTGGTTAAAGCCTCGTGCTCCAATCACATCATGGCTACGCCACAGTTTATGTTGCACACATGGGTGAGAAGAACTGTGACTCACTAGGGGTTGTTGGTTTCAATTGTATAAAATAAAGACACTTTAATATAGCCACCATAGCTCTATATGATATTCGTCGAAAACAAAATTAATAAGAACTACTAACTAAGGTCAGTCAATCTTGGATTGGTATTCAAACCAATACTTCTAAAAACGAAAATGAAATAATTGTCGCTTTGATAACAAGCATTTTAACACGTGTTAAAAAATAAAATCATTCTTCACCATGGTTTCTATGGTATTTTTGGTCATTCTCTGTTTGTGTTCATAGCGAAACAGTTCACAGACAGTTATGTGGTGCTTTCTAAGCTTCCTGGAGCCAGTGGTGCTCGGTGCTACTTCTCTAGAGGTAGGCCGGGACGCCCTGACTACCATCCCCATCCCTCTACCTCCCATCCCCTCCCAACCCATCCTCATCCCCGCGCCTCCCCGGTGGAGACACTGGAGGCGCGGCAAATGAGGATCTTGCTTTAGTGCCACTAGGAGCCCTTTTCAGGGCTCCGCACTAAACACTCAAGTAGTTAGTAAAAATATTTAAATAATTTATATAAGTTTGTTTTTTCTGTTGCCAAGCAACCAGAGTGTGCACTGTCTTATACATGTTGTCGAGCCGGAGTCTGACACCCGACTGAAATAAAATGAAGGGTGTAGAGTGTTGCTAGGAGACAATTTAGCTACCATTGTTGCCAACGTTCGACGACCCAATGAATAAATGGTTTATTGTGGAAACAAATACATGTTATGCATTCTGCCATAGAGGTCCCATTCAAATATACATTTTGTTCGTTCGCTCTCTCATTCATTCCACTCTAGCCCTATCACGGCCGGAGACGGTAGGTTCTGCAGTCTCCTAGTTATGTGCCATAAGCTCGCCTGTACTGTGAAACGTCTTTGTGACCAAGATTTGTGAGAATTGAACGCCTTCAGCATTTGCGCACTTTTAATCGGAATTTGGCAACCGGTTAACAAGTTGAACTCCTGTTTGAGAAGGCAAACGTCCATAAAATATCGTTCTGTGTCTCCCAGTTCGATAGTTCTCCCTGCCTCTTGTTTCGTAAGAGTGAATGTCACTTCCTCTTACGGGGTCACATTTTGATTTGAAGAGAAGACAAGTTTGAGGAATTTAGAGGCAAGGTAAAGTCGACAATTTCAATTTTTGAAAAGCTGGCCTACACGACTCCCTGAAGTTTTGCGATTGTTTGAACGATTATTTTTTAAGCATGAGAGCTCTGGAAAATTACGTTTTTGAACAACCAACCCACAACTCTGATCCATAAGACAGGTGTGGGCAGATTACTCCGTAATACGCCATTATAAGCATCAGAATTGGGCAGTACTCGGATACTTGCCTCAAAACATAAATGCCCAAGGCTAGTTTTGTGCAGACACTGTCTACGTGAGAATCCCAAGTCAACCTTCGATCACGGTGTATTCCAAGGAATTTAGTTGACTGCTTCGATATCAGTGTCGTGCAACACTTCTGTTGGGTTTTCTGAGGTCGTTGGTCGCAAGCAAAACTGAATGAATGTTGATTTTGTTGGATTTGTTTTGAGGTTGAGCTCATTGAAGTTGTTGAATCAAACTGTTGAGCTCAACAAACGTCATGCGTTCGAGTTCTTGTACTGATAGTGCTTTGACACAGAGAGTCATGTAATATGCGTAATGAACAAGTTATCCTTTTGAACCGATGAGCCAACTACGTTGACGTAGACCAAAAAGAGCAGTGGACTTAGAATGGAGCCTTAGAAGACAACCCCCCGGAACTTAGCTGTTTCTCCCTTGATCGAGCGTCAGAAATTTAGACGAATTGTGTTATATTACAGAGATACGATTTGATCCACTTGAGTGGCACTCCTCGTTCTAATTTGTGGGTTAAGGTGCGTGATCAACACAATCGGAAGCTTTCGATAAGTCGAGAAATACACTGAGTGTAGGTTCTTGACTTTCAATCGTGACTACTTTCATGTTAACTAGACACATCAGTATTGCTGAGCTTTGCAAACAATTATCAAACAAATTGCTATTGTAAAGATGATTCATTGAAAAAGCTCAAACCTATTCATATTTTGCAAAACATGTAGGGTAAAGTATACAGTCATTAGCAGGGATACAGTTATTGGCAGTACGTCGGAAACTTCACGAAAACAAGGGTTAGGTTGGCACTAATGAGCAGGAAAACCCCTCAATCCACAGATTGGACTATGGACCATGTGGTTAAGTGACGTAGGACAGATATTCACGCACGGTAGTTTTCATTCGGTACGTTTCACCTATAAATCCTAGCAAATTCCTAAGCGTTTATTCTCAGTTGGAAGTTTATTGAATAAATTTGGCCCACGATAAAAATTGAGTTCTACAGATTTCTAAATTAAAAATATGATTGAATTTATAATGTTTTGAATTTGAATAATTTTGAATTTGAATTTGATTTCTATGTTTTCCTTAGGGTGCCGTAACTTTCACTCACAATTGTAGAGTGATTTGAGGAAAAATTTTCAAAAATAGTTTTGTAATTTAAAAGTAAACCACCCAAAGGGTCATAGAAGAACTTACAAACCGGTGTTCTGCACTTTGGTCAATGGTAATAGTTAGTATACATTTGATCACTTCTATTTGAGACACGAACTACTCATAGAGGGTGGCCAGGCAGAATATAGAATAACGGGTACGTGTGATGATAAAAACTAAATTGATTATTAGCCGTTTTTCAATTCTAAAGCCTGAACCATGGAAACAGGACAGGGAGCCAAACCAATAGAAAAAAACTGATATTTTTAGGTTAAGTTTTACTTGTTCAGGCTATTCTTGTAGCATTTTATGTTATAGTTTGTATTTAGTATATTAGCATAATGTGTACATGTTAAATTCATTAAAAGTGGTAAAATTATACCTTTGATTGCATGAAAGATCCCTCAAATAAATTCATTTGGCAATTTCTTTGAACGTTGCGTGAAAATGTGTAAACATTGCAGAATAAACAACTTAACCGGTGGTTAGTTAACCAGTTGCTAACTGTGGAATTGAAAATGGGTCTATTTAAGCAGTAGCATTGTTCCAAACCGGTCGTTATTATTTATTGCATCACATCAAGCTGCCACGTTTTGTTATAGAAACGGTGGGATTTATTATAAATATATAAAATATAGTGCAAATTATAAATCTTTTATTATAAATTAAGGGCTTGAGTTATTGCTTAGAATATTTGATACGGCCGCCATTTTGAAATCAGAAGTGATAAATAAAAAAGTATTGGTCTTTGTTGTATTAACAGGTTGTATGTAAAGTTTTAAGTTTATACCTTGATCGACTTCGAAGATAAATTAGTAAAAACACAGACAGACAGACGTTAAAGTAAGCGAGATAGACTACGCGTTAATGCACGTTTGTTTCTTTGTTTTGACTAGAAAAATCACCTCGATTGTAATCACCAAGATTGATTGTAATTACTGGACACTGTAAACAGAATGAAATTTGACTCAGTAGGGAGAAAGTTGGGAAGCTGAACACTGCTTTTCGTTTTTTCTACGTCATTTCGAACTATGATGTTAAAATGAAAAACCCTATTTCCTGTGGAAATTCACTAAAAACTACTGACACACATTTCAACGTCCATTAAACTGGTCAGCGAGCGCCGAGCGCGGATGGCGGGGTAGTCTATCACCATGACAACCGAGCAGGGTTGTGCACGCGATGTCTTACTGCCGAGACTTCAGTTGTTTACGTTGTCGCTTGCCTCGTGGTACGCTGGTACCGTGACGTGCGTGCCCCACACCGTGACGTCACGACGGTGACGTGTACAACTGTTGTTTCACCTCCGGGGTGCTATGTGTGCTGTGTTGTGATCGTAGGGGAGTGCTTGAAGAAGTGGTTTTTCGTTGACGTATTGTTTTGGACGAACAATAGACAGCGAAGAGCTCGTAACTTTGAGTTTAATTTTGTTTACTGTGATCAAAATGGTAAAATTGGGTTTGTGATGTGTTGAAACCAACAACCGTGATCAATAACTTATTGAGACACTTCACTATGGAAGACAGTCAGTCTGATATACATTAGCATAATTTAAAATACTTGAGATCTATTTAACAAGCTGGACAATTTTCGAAATTAGATATGCACAAGTAAAACAATTATTTCAATGACAAAAACTTCAATAATGAGGTTTCTTAAACAATCGATAGTTAAGGAAATTGTGTTGTTAGACAGGTACGTTAAAGTAGTAGCCTACGTTTAGATAATAACGCATTAAAAGTTCTTCTTTCAGTTTCAAATGAACCAATTAAAAACGCAAAAGGTAAATAAATTATGCTTTTGCTGTGCCATCTGCGAACGAGACATTGAAGAACAGTAAGGGTCGTAAATGAGAACCTGAAGATCAGCGAAGATTGTGAAAAAGAGTCTAAAGCTCTAGTCCAACGTCTTGGAATGAGGTACTGTTGCATGACGATTGTTGTGACGATCTCATAATATATTACTGAAGATCATTGTGAAGATCGTGAAATGAGAGACTAAAGATCATTGTGAAAATCGTGGAGAATGAGAGACTGAAAATCATTGTGAAGATCGTGGAATGAGAGATTAAAGATCATTGTGTAGATCGTGAAATGAGAGACTAAAGATCATTGTGAAGATCGTGGAATGGGCTGCAATACGAGCAAAGACGCCATCAAAGCAGTCGAGGCTGCAGTGTCTGCTGCTGATAACACGGTGGAGGAGCTCACTGATAAGGTGGAGGACAAGGTGGACCAGCTGTTTGAAGGTAGGAACCACCTGATTGATAATGTACAAGTGGTAACAGGTTGTTCAAGTTGGTTCAATCGGTACTAGAAAGATGTTCATAATATGGATGGCTCATTGGTTATTATGTTGTGTGGTAGTACCTTGATAATGCTTTCGTGATAAGACATATACCGCGGGGTCCCCGTGTCACTTTTGAACGGAACATCTACTAAACATCTTAAAACATAAGGGCTTTTTGGAACCGTGGGGGTTTCACAAATGAATTTAAAAATCAGGGGTTTAGGAATGGTCGAATTTTATGAGTAAAGTTACATTTTGTACTGAAAGAATAATAAAGATGTATTTGAATGATTTTTGGGTGTTTCCATCAACGCGTGTCTGTTAACTTTAATCCGCAATATGAAAACTGTCAACGCTTTTATTTTCATTTGATGAAGAAAACTATAATGGAATACTTATGTTTAAACACCTAGTCTATATGGATTTTACACAACACACCTTTATGATTTCTTTGGAAAATAAATGATTTAAGAGGTGGGTAATGCAGTCGATATAAAGCCGTCAGATAAAAATAACCGACATTTTCACGTGTGCGAAGAGGGTGGCTAGAGGAGACCAGGCAACGCTGGTGGGAGGGGGTGGGAGGAAGGGGGAATAAAGCTTTAGGGGCTATAAAATGTGTGTTAAGTCTTCTTTCTGACCAATAATAACTTAACATTAGTAGCTAAGCTTTAACGATTGTAATTTCCTCAAAAGAGCAGTGACGGCTGTTTGAAGATGAAATAATTTCTACAACATCAACAACTTACCATTTATATTTCTTTAGCCAAACCAATTTTCTTTCTTAAACACATATAGATTATGCTCACGATATGGACATAACTTCCGGTATAGTGGTCTCAAAGCATGTTTGAACACAGGGTTCATGTTTGTCACCGCGAGTGAACGCCCTTTCCCCAGAACATGCCATCAAACATGCACACAATGTACTATAGTGTAGTTTGCATCAAACATGCATGTCTAGAGCCCACTGTAGCGGTAGTGGCTAATCGATTTTTCCATATGATGTGGTTTAGGGCGTTTGAAATGTAAATGTAGTTGGGTGTGCGAATAAACATGAGTAAATCATAATTGAATAAAAATATCGTTTATTTGCAATTATAAAATGATACAATTTGTATTATATAAATATATAAAGCTATATTTAAGATATGAGTATATTGATATACCTATAAGATAATATTATACTAACTGCACTAAGGGCCGGTTTCCAACGTCAGTTAACTGAGATCGGGAGTTTAAGCCGTGGTTTAACTCAAGGAGGTGTTTCCCCAAAAGTTATAGCGTCAATTTGCCGGAATAAACTAACTGACCCCGCAGCCGATGCGCATTTCTGCGTGAGTTGTGGTTGCTCCTAAAAACTGCACGCATTAACTTTGTTATATTTTTTAATTTTATCTTCCTTCAAGACTTTTCAGAACTCTTTTTACAGATGTCCAAGTACGAGGGCTATCCAGAAAGTAAATTACGTTTTGGAATAAAAATTCTACGAAGAATAGGAAAAGGATTTTTATTATATATATTTGAAAGCCACACTAAAATACTACTTTCTACATAATCGCCATACAAATTTAGGCAATTATCATACCGATGGACGAGCTTTAAAATTTCTTCGTCATACAATTCTGCCGCCGGTTCCTTCAACCCTTTTGTTACTTCTTCCTGCAGCCGTTCATCATCGTCAGAACGCTGTGCGTTGCCAGCCACTTCTTCATCGTTGGGAACAAGTGGTAGTCGCTTGGTGCAAGATTTAGACTGTATGGTGGATGAGGAAACAACTCACACTCGTACGGTCACCATAATCTTCCTTATCGACATCATTTGCATGCATTTTTTTGTTTCTGAGGGAAATTTGTGTGTCCCCACTGCATTGACTGCAATTTCGTCTCACAGTTAACATGTTTCATCACCAGTAACAATCCGATTAAGTAGTGAATCGCCATATTTGTGGTAATGGTCCAAAAACGTTAACGCTGCACCCATTCGCTGATTTTTGTGATTTCATTATCTTTTTCCGCCAGTTCGGCATTCGCCAAGCTGAGTCTTCCACTCCTCTTTTCGTCGTGCACATTTGTTCACCTCCACCTTCAGTGATGGTAATGGTATTGTCCCCGTACACTTTACAAGGCTGCCGATAGATTTCAATCGGTTTACAGTTTTTTGCAGCCAAAAACCTTATTACTGCACGCACTTTACAGCTGGCGGGATTTTCAATTGACAAAGACATTTCCAAGCGACACTGTAACGTAAAAAAGTACGACACAGACCTGAGAGTTGATCGGCTAGATGCAGACTGAACTGGGGAACAACCACATATCAAGATGGCCGCGCTAGCTTCGCCCCTAGCGGAGGTAACCGAAAACGTAACTTACTTTCTGGATAACTCTCGTACATTTCCTTCCATTTTACTACGTAACTAGGCTATTCCAAATACTATAACTATTCCATACTAACGTAATTCCAAATACGGATAAGTTAACTATGTATTTCGTAACTTGTACCTTTTGGTCCTTCTTGACCTAAAGGTATTGAATTTCCTTCCTTGATGTAAACCCTCTGGGGAAATCATCTAAACATGAACCTGAAACAACGTAACACGTTAAGCTCTAATTTTCCATGGATTTTTGTAAAAGTTTCACGGGTTATTTGATTTTAGATACATCAACTCGTATTAATTGTTAAACATCTCAATGCTACGGAAAACCCACAACATAACTCTACCGCGAGGTGTCATAAAAATCTTGTTTAGTAGTGTCAATTTTAAAATCTTTCACAATAAATAACTTTCTTCTGTTGTCAAGTACAGCAATTAATTCCCACCAGAGAAACATACAACTGGCCTATTAGACGGTTGACAATGTGTGTAAACAAATCTATACTATTAGTATTTCGGTTAGGATTGTCCGAGTGTTGAGATCCGTGAAAAATCGGGGTAATTCAGATTTTTTAAAAAATATAAATGGTCCTTATAGTGTGTGAGAGAAAGTGGGGAAAACGAATAAAATTATAGATTTTTTTATTTTTATGGGTTGGCTAGTTGCTAGTTAGTAGTAAGACAACAAGTTCACCGTAATGCGTGCTACCACCTTGCGGCACAACCGCTAACTATCTCCAGCTAGTTGGCAAAAAGTACTTTGCCGTTGTTTGATAAAATACAAGGTTAAATAGATTATATACTTTTAAAATGTATCCATCTGGCAATTGAACGGACACATTCCTGTATTGTGGCAGGAAAGTTTGCGAACTTTCCAATAATACAAATAGTTACAATTTTTATTTAAACTTGTGAAGTTTAGTTCTCGAAGGCAAAGTTGATCCACTGTGGTTTTATATTGATCAAGATTCATCAATTTGACGATTGTGGTTGACAGAAAAGACTTGCCGATCATTAGCCAGTGCAACCCGTTCGGCTAAGATCAAAGTACGATACGCAAATACTGAAATAATAAATTTAGTATCCGATAAAATTAATGTTGAATTAGTAAATAGCTGAACAAACCACCAATTACGGCATAATATAAGGTTTTACACTTGTATGAACCTAAGTGCCGGAGTAAAACGCTATGAAAAAATGAAACAATATCCAAACAATATTGCGTTTAGAAATTCCTAAGTTAAATTACCTTCAACATCCGAACTGGTTTGTTAGTAATAGTTGGCGTATGTGGGATTAAAATATAATTATTTACACACTTCACAATGTCAAAGGCTGATTGTAGATTCTAATTTGAACTCACTATAGTCCCGACAAGCACTCAATAGTCTTAAGTGCGTGTAATCCTTCAAAAAATGAGCCAAATATACTATACTTAGTTTCCTAGGTAAAATTGTAATACACGTTTTACGTAAGTAAAAAATAATAACTACATTTGATTGTAGAAATTAATTGAAAACAATAGGCCAATATAATTAATTTTTATTTTGCACTAGCGCTTCAATAGCAAAGCTATCTTCTTCAGGCTGTTACAAAAATTACAAAATTAAAATATTATTGTTTTGACAGGTAACTAAAATGGTTATGTTAAACATATGTGATAGAAAAATTTAGAAGAGGTTGAAAAGAAATTAATTTGATATTTATAAAGTATATATATATTAAGTTGATGTTCTTGATGTGATTAGATCAGTAATTTTGAATTATAATAGCCGTCAAAACAATAATATTTTTTTGTAATTTTGTAACAGCCTGAAGAATATACTTTGCTATTGAAAGCGCTAGTGCAAAATCAAAAATTAATTATATTGGCCTATTGTTTTCAATTAATTTCTATCAGTTGCCAATATCTCCAGAAGAAGATCACATTTGATTAGAAAAAAAACATTAATAATTATTGTTTTAGTTTGTTTGAATAGTTAAGTTTAAGTAGTTTAAGTTGAAGTTTTTAATTCATTTTTAATCCAAAAGCATGATGGTAATAATATAAGAGGTTAATAATTTAATAATATACGATAGTAATATAAAGTTAGTTTAGTTCATTTACACTTAGGTAAATATAATAACAAAAGCACGGGTACTGTCAGCAATTTTGTAATAAATGTAAAACTCTTTGAGCTCCAGGATGCAGTGGTACCATTCTGGGATTTTAAGTTTGACACATTACATATTTCAGCACTCTAATATTTTAAACTTGTATTAAAACCCGCATATTTTGTAAAATTGACTGAATAATAAAATGGAAATCGGTAACTGTAACTAGTCTAAAATGTGACATTATTTAGTTTATTTACACCCCTAAAGTAATGTAATTTAACTATCACCCTAGAGAAATTCTTATCACATCACGACTTAGCGGACCCGTGGCGGGTTGGAATCGTACGCGACTTTGGAGCTCATAACTCCGCTGGCATGGGTTCGATCCCCGCAGTCACCACATTTGTAATCTGACGATACGGTAACGCTAGCTAAAGGTCGAGGTTGAGTGGTAGAGAGGACTTTGTAGTCCTAACTTCACCTCGTTTAACAAGACAAACTTTACCATTACCTTTAAACTTAACTAAACAGCATGCTCATGTCCACTTAAAACTAACAGCAGTTTCTAACGTTAGGCTTAACTAAAAGTTCACGCTGAAACAATAAAACTTGAACCGTTTCTCCAGACTGAAGACAAGTTGAATAAAGTGTAAAATAAGTACTGCAAGGTAAATTTAGCGCGGAAGTACAGTGAGGAAGGTGGAACCGGCTACAAGCTTCGCGTGTTGGAATTTGATTATGAAGCAAAAGTATTTAATTCAGCAAGACAGCTGTGCGTGCTTCTGCATGGTTCAACCATTATCTGTGGAGTTTACTCTGTGAACCAGCTGGGCAACTGGTTGACACGGGTTTTATACACAGGGTGTTTCCGAAATAACCATCTAATTAAAAAATCTCAGGTCGTCACGCTGCTAAGCTTTAAAGCGCCGCTTGGATGAGTGAATCGCATTTCCTTTGCAATTTGTTACTCTTATTCGCTCCGTTCATTAACCTCACTGGCCTTCGGCCTCAGGCCTTTAGTGTGACCGGGCATTACTTTAATGTAAAAATGCTCAAACATGTTTTGAAGGTCAGGATTGGTGCTCATTTAACGGTATCGGGTTTGGTCTTACCTTGCTGACAGCATGAATACTTGATTTTTCCAAAGGAAATTGAGATAAAACATAACTATTCATTAAAAGATTATTATTCATGACGACCACTGATTGCACAGTAGAAGTGTAAATAGAAAGACCGGAATTGGCAATCAAAAGTGTAATCCACAACATGTTTCGGCTATTTGAAATACACTTTCTAGTGGTGGCCAAAGTAGGGGAAACAAAAGTAATCAATTTATTTTGTTTCTCTACTTGTACCACTAGTGTGTTCAAATACGGAAACATGTTGTGGATTACACACTTTTGATTGCCAATTCAGTCTTTTTATTTTCAAATTATATACATATATCATTAAGATTCTTATTAACACAAACGTTTGTGTTTTAATATTATGTCTACGGGTATGCTGATGACACTCACACTAGTTGTTGTTAAAATGGGGCAATTTTATAAAAACCCCACGGCTCAGGTCAATTTGCAAAGTGACCAAACATTTGTGTACGCTATTTTGTATGTGAGGATGTTGAATAACGTGTAAATTGTTATCTCTCTAATATCTATGTTGAAAGGAAGTTCAAATTATGAGTGTTTACGTTAGACTGTCACAATTTTCACATTATTGTGAAACTGGTTCTTTACAGCTATATTGAACATATCAGTAAAACGATTTCCTCTGGAACCTTTCTTCTTAGAAACCTCTGCAAACACTTAGGCTAGGTATTCTGAGAACGGCTTACTTTGGACTTATCAAACCTATGTTGATTATGGCATTATTTTCTGGAGATCTTGTTCTGCTTATAAATTACTTAGAATATTTATCCTCCAAAAGAGAGCAGTTCGAATCATTTCAAAACTAGGGCACAGAGAGGCTTGTAGAGATTCATTCAAAGCACTAAAAATCTTAACACTTCCCCGCGTTTATATTTACGAAACAATAATATTCCTTTGTAAAAATTACTATTTACTTCGAGGCTGTGATATTAACAACTATACGACTAGAAATAGTCATAAATATAGAACAAATGTTTCTAAAAAATTACCCTGTCAAACTGGAGCTAAATTATACAATAAACTGCCAGATGATTTTAACCAGGTTAAAATCTTTTTTGGCCCAACATGCTTTTTATGATGTAGATGATTTTATGGACCTATAATTCATCTCAAAAATATTATTTGTCTATTTATATTAAATTAGTACTGGCCTCTTCTTTGGTGGTCAGAACATACTTCTTTTATATTTTTCGATAGTTGTTTTTCTCTTTTATGTCACACAATGAATATTGTATCGACAATAAAGATTATTATTATCTGGAAGTACGTTTTACAAAATATTCTCGATGTACAAAGAAGTCTGCTCTGGCAGGAGGGCATTGTTTTCCACCGTATTTTATACACGCTGAGAGAATCAATATGAGATTTTATCTTTACTAGGCGTCTCAGCACGTCACCCCTTTCAGTGGTTCAGCTACGAGTTGTGAACGTCTTGCCTTCGAAAATAAATCAGGGTAGGATTGTAAATTGTGACACCGACAAGGAGTTTTATTAGTTTGAAAAACGAAATAACTCCTTAAAGGACGTTTTTAACAGGATTTTGATAGAAGTTATTAAAAAAGTTATTTTTGAATAAATTACTTTTAATACACGAGTTTCACACAGAGATAGCTCATAATTATGACTGTTTCATCATTCATTACCTTTGTTTTATACAGTTATGAATTTCAAAAGTCGACTCATAGACATCCAACCGATCAAAAGTATGGTTTAAAAACATTAAACTTTAACTATAGTAAATTTAAACCTCCATTTTAATAGTGTTAAAATTGATCATTGGACAAAATCCCCGATCATGTAAAAAGTACGGCAGTATACTTTAGTAAAATGTGCTAAAGTGCCTTAAAATTCGTTTGAAAACCTGTATGACAGCTCTCTACCTGTACTAAAAAAAATACCTGTGTAATAAAATTGCTGACTGAAGATTTTCTTGTTTATCGTCTCCAGGATTGGTTGAGGGTTGATCTTTGAACTCTATACTCTATCTGTACAGTCCAAACGTGATTGATAGCTCTTCTTATATATACAGGGTGAGTTTTAAATGTCCCCACCTTAACTTTTGAAAAAGGAAATATTTTTCACACCCTTTGGTGAATGTTTTAGAGAACTCTATGGGATTATGTTATAGGGTTGTGATGTTTCCTCAGGGTATTCAGATAACAATGTTGTCATTAAAAATAAATTGTATGTGAAATGTGGCATTTAAACCTGATTTTGTGTCATCTTTAAATTAATATCGAGATAAAATTTGTTTTCTTTGCGTTGTTGAAATTTTGTTAGGCCTTTTCTTTGAGGAGCCACAAAAGGGGAGGGCGTTTGTATTTAAAAATTGGGGTGCCTTCCCCCCAGATTTTGGGTGGGTGACGCCTATATCATTATCATTATCCTATAAAGCCATTCCTCAAAAGTTTTAAAAATATCTATATTTCTAGAGTTAAGGTGGGGGTATTTAAAACTCACCCTGTATATGCATTGTTTATTCCTGACTTGGAACTTCAATTTACACAAACTGTTTACCTAATTTTTAACAGGACCCACATAATTAGACGATATACTTGACTAGAGTAAAGCATAAAGCGAATTGTTTGTGTCCAGAAATTTTAACCCAGGCTCAAAGTAATGACAGAACCAAAAACAAATTTAAATCATAAACAAAACTGAATTGTTACACAATTCACTAGAACATATTTTAATGTAAAAAAATGTAACACTAATTCCTGACCAGCGTGGCGTGCCATGAACCTCGGCTAATCTGATAACCATCTGGTATTGATCTCAACACCTTCGACACGCCGACTCTTTCATAAATTGTTCAAAATGCTGTTCAAATGTTGCAATTCAATAATAGTAAACCGCAAAACTCCGAGCGTAATTATTATGAGTTTAGAATAAATCAAGCCAACACGCAGCTAAGGCGTGAGTGAAGTGAATTTAATTTGCAATTTGTGAATCTAATGTAACTCTAATTTGCTTTACTCGTAGCCTCGCTTTGACCTTCGCCTCAGATTTACGTGTCCTTTAATGCTAGCGTACATAATATCATGAATAAAACACGCATATTTTCACATTACTCTTACTACTGATCTTATAACAAAAGTAATTTTGTTGGCCGTCATTTTGAAATCACTGAATCGATTTTAATAACTTTTGGTATAAAGCTCACCAACATAATTTTTGTTTCCAATTTAGTCGAAATCATATAAAACTTACTGCGTTTAGAACGTTAAAACAATTTTTTAGGTGAAAACTACCCCTCCCAAGGGACTTCTGGTATTAATATTTTAATGACAATTTAAACTTGACCGAGATATTTACAAACATATTATTTGAACACAATTCTATGAACGTCGGATACTAAATCATGACCTGTCCAGTGCTGACTTACTCATGTATATAAAGCTTTTAAAAGATGCCCAAAACGTGTTGGGGGAGGGGGGTCAGGATCGGTGCTAATTTCATGGCCCAAGGATGTATGTTTTACCATGTTGACCAGAATAGGTAATTTCTAGGGAAATTCGCTGATAAAAACTTGTTCTGAGGTAATTCAAACTTTAGTTACCGTACGTAATAGATGAAATCACTAAATCACTATTTGAGATGCCGACCACTCCCATGAGGGTATTTTAGGCAACTACATGGTGAAGGATGAGTGTGATGAGTGATAGTAGTGTAGTAATGAGTTATGAGGTGTAGTGTTGTTACAAACTAAGGTCTTGATGATTGTTTATGAAAACCACAGAAGTTACACTCCACACCGGAGTAATGAAAGAAGACACCGCTAATGAATGAAGGGATACTTACGCTAATGTGATATGTAAATGCGAGTACTGTATGTAAATACGCACGTTGAAACAGATCGATGTAGAACAATGATGTTTGCGTGACACGCTTGGGCGTCAGCTGTCATAACAATCACATTTACATATCTATACAGCGTTTCCTCATATAAGAAACTATTGCGACACCATTGTGCATGGAGGCGTAAGCACGAGCTGAAATTTGACTGCCCTACTGTTACTGTAAACAGGACCTACATAGTTTTAGCGTCATAAGTTGTTTCCAAAATGGCAGTCCAAAAGTGATTTTCGCTCTAACATCGTAATGAGGAGTCCAATTTAAAATGAAATTTGTAACTCGTTTTATTTTCAGATATGACTGTTTTCCAAGCACCAAAGCCTCCAGGGGCAAGGCCGAAATGTTTGAAAACGTTGCAAAAAAAAATAGCTTTGCTAACGCCAACGGTACTTTAGCGCTAAGCTGCGAGTCGGCTTGTTTGAATTGGTACTTGGAAAACATAGCAACAAACCGAACATGCTTGCTTCCTCACTTGGAATAAATTCTATTCCTATATTATAGCTTTTATCGTTACATCTGTACAAAACGACTCATTTTGGAACGCTAAACTACAGCTGCTAATGACAAAACAGACAGCATTGCTGCGGTGCGGCATTCTCATTGGCTGTGACAAATGAACGCCAGGACTCCGAGACAGCTGACATATTCTCATTAACTATCAGCTGTTTGTTTGTGATCACGTGACACTCTCATCCTCAGGTCAGGAGTGATCTGTGGTGTCGCCGTCATAGGTTGTGACGTCATATTTCCACCTTGTTTTGTCGCACGGATGGAAGATAAAGAGCTGGTAAGCAGGGGGTGGGTAAACACTTGATGAGCTAGATGATAAATAAATAAATAAATAAAATAAAAATGCCTTATAGTCGAGCGGTTTTAAGTGAGGGAAAAGACTTTGCGGATTACCACCTTGCAAAATTTATTGGAATTCCTCTGGTTCGATTGTTTTGCAGGATGTAATCCGTAATGTCATAAGGATATTTGGTATCATTTAAAATACGAGTAATGATTAATCATTACGACAACACCCAAGGATGAAATTGAACCTAAAATTAATTTTCAACTTGCTTGAAAAGGTAAAGTTTGTCTGTTTAACAAGGTGAAATTAGGACTACAAAAGTCCTTTCTACCTACCTGCTAACACCTTCTCTAGCGCGGTACCGCATATTCGTTTTACAATGTAGTGGTGATTGCGGGGATCGAACCTGCGTCAGCAGAGTGATGAGATCCAGGTCGCGCACGGTTTAATCCGCCACGGGTTCGCTACTAACCGAAAATAAATTTGAACTGTATAAATTCTTCAAAATAACCCAACTTTATATTTGTATTGCAGAATTCATGCCGTTATCTGTTGGTGTTCGGTTCCTAGTCCAGTTCACGATTGAAATCGTGCGTTTAACCTCAAAACGCATTTTCCCCACTGCGTATTACTCCAAAGCCTATCATGACTTGAGATGCACATACATTACCTCTAGGCGGTGTTCTACTGTCTCGCAGATTGTTATGGAGCTAGGTAATGGTGCAGATTGCTGACCAGGGCGTTGCCTCGCGTGTCTCGCCATTATCTGATGAACCCGGTTATTTATTGTGCGAGATTTGACGTGGCTTTTACCCCCAGATATGATCCAAGGAAAGTGAAGCCTTGAGAAGCTTTCAGTTCTAATCAAGGTGATTGCCGACAAATCGCGTTTTGGAGTTATTGTCTGGTGAAAAGAAAAGAGTTGATAATATGATCGGTACAAAGAGAAATTAAATTATTAGCGAGAATCTTCCCTTTATTTCACAACATTAATATTTGCGAGTAGGGAATAAAAATAGTTTAAACGTAAAGTGCGAGTTTTGAAGTGAAGTTTTGATTTCTTCTTGGTAAGATCGCGTCAGAAACGGTCGCAATTATTAAAAAATTATAAAGACGATGTTTTGAGCAAAACCAGAGTGTAACGAGTATTTTCCTGAATTCAAGATGGTACTATGTCAATTGAAGACAAGCCTCGTCCCGGACGACGACGTTTAACTTTTCGGACTGATCAAAATGTTCAGGATCACCGTCAATATTGCGAAAAGATCGTCGGAGGACCATTGAGAATACTTCTTTGGCTGTCTGGAGTGTGTTGGAAATTCAGCGCAAAGCGAATTAAGTAATAAATAATCAAACCGTGGTGATATGGAGACTGGTTCTTTCGCCATGACAATGTGACGATGGATGCCGCGGATGCTTCAAAACCATGGGAGCACCGAATGGACAAATGCATTACACTAAATGGAGATTATACCAAAGGTATTCATGTAAAAAAGGCCAAAAATATGGTTTTATAATGAAATTCTTGTTATTTTTGGGTAGCCCCTCGTAGTGCTGACAGTTTCAAAATGCTTTGAGTTTGAAAGTCAACCTCAAAATGTAGGATTTGGATTCATGTGAACCTGAATTGCGCAGAGCTTTATAAACCCACTCATGACGGTTAAAATGTAGTTCTTCGGTTTTAAAATGGCTTGATCCTCAATCTTATTGAAAATATTTGTATTGTCAGGGATGTAATATTTGTATGTTTACATGATGACGAGTTGGTAAAAAATTTCAAATATATGCCTGTTGACACATTGTTTAAAACATTTTGGCAATACAGTTTGTGATTCCCTTTGTGTATAACCATTACACACAAACGCGATAAGCAAGATCAACGTTCTACCTGATACAAAGTATCAGCATGGCGATCCAAAGAGGAAATTCTGCCAACTATCCTCTCGTCCTTGCCACAGAAGTGAATCTGGGAGGTTTTATCTATAGCTTATCCACATTTAATTACTAAAGAAATTTGAAGGTAAAAGTGTGGACCAACCGGGACTTGAACCTGGTCTCACTTGCTGAGTTTAGTGGTTAGCATAATAGCACGGCAAGTGAGAGACTCGGGTTCAAGTCCCATTTCAGTCCACACATTTTTGTTTTCAAATTTCTTTAGTAATAAACTATTTAGCGTTTATACAAATTAAGACGTGTAATAAATCATTTATACTCGTGCAAATTTCGTTTATGTTCTAAAACTATTTTTATTTTATTTATTTTTATTATATTTTTGTTTACTAATCTGTTTCCTTTGATATTAAATTGTTGGCACAATTTTCCATAACTAAAAAAATAAACATCGCCATAAAAATCACAGAAAATGTATACACAACACTAAAACTAGCCCAAACTTTATGGTTTGTAAAAGGACGGAGGTTGCCGGAATGCCGGTCCTACCACAGAGAAGTATATTTCATAACTGTCGTCTCGCGTGCTTTGTTCCTCTGTATAGTATTGACTGCATTCTCCTCCAGGTCAATAGGACTCCCTTGTTTCTGTATCACTCAAGGTCGTTCCACCAGCTGTTTTGCTCTGATAACAACACTCGTGTGAATTACTTGCAATGAAACCTAGCCCAAACTTGATGACCTGTAAAGGTGCAAAGAATTTTTCGTTTGGAGGTTGATTTTGACTATGGTAGAGTTTCTGAGGTCGAAATATTATTATTACGGACGTTTTTATATTTTTAGTGAACAAGAAGAACACGTAGTTTTGTGAGTTGAATCTGATCCCGTCTTCAGGTGAAGACGAGATCTGACTCTAGATGCCGCCGAAATGTCGTGTCTTTGTACAGAGAATGCCGGTTTTACCACAGAGGAGTACATTTCATAACTGTCATCTTGCGTACTTTGTTTTCAATGTAATAAATTAGCTATTTATCGTTTCAGGCCAAATTAAGATATTTAATTTAATTCTATTTGTCATTGGACAATAATTATTGTGTTGACAAGTGAAGATGACAAAAAGTGGTGAAATAAATCGAATGAATTACAGAAATGTGATTAGTGTGTATGATTTTGCAATCCACTGATAAGGAATGAGGTTCTACATAAAATAAAATAATGTTACAAAAAGGTATAGCTTATTAAGGAAATTTAAACTCCTTCAGTAAATTCAAATAACAGAGCAAGGAGCCATGTAATGAAGAAAATTGTTAATCAGGTCATTTGCATCACCCGAAGATGAGCTCAGCTCGAAACCGGCTGTGAGATAATAAAATTCTAGGTTAACAAGTGTTTTAATTTTTAAGACTTTTGTTTCATAATACATAATTTATATACCCCATTTATATTCTTAAAAATTATTTTATTTTAATTATTTTAAATCATACGAGTATTATTATTTTTTGTTTACTAATCTGTTCCCTTTGATATTAAATTAAGTTGGCACAATTTTCCATAACTAAAAAAAAATAAACATCATAACAAATCACAGAAAATGTATACACAACACTAAAAACTAGCCCAAACTTTATGGTTTTTGTAAACGGAGGTTGCCGGAATGCCGGTCCTACCACAGAGAAGTATATTTCATAACTGTCGTCTCGCGTGCTTTGTTCCTCTGTATAGTATTGACTGCATTCTCCTCCAGGTCAATAGGACTCCCTTGTTTCTGTATCACTCAAGGTCGTTCCACCAGCTGTTTTGCTCTGATAACAACACTCGTGTGAATTACTTGCAATGAAACCTAGCCCAAACTTGATGACCTGTAAAGGTGCAAAGAATTCTTTCGTTTGGAGGTTGATTTTGACTATGGTAGAGTTTCTGAGGTCGAAATATTATTACGGACGTTTTTTATATTTTTAGTGAACAAGAAGAACACGTAGTTTTGTGAGCTGGAATCTGATCCCGTCTTCAGGTGAAGACGAGATCTGTCTGACTCTAGATGCCGCCGAAATGTCGTGTTCTCTTTGTACAGAGAATGCCGGTTTTACCACAGAGGAGTACATTTCATAACTGTCATCTTGCGTACTTTGTTTCTCTATGTAGTACTGACTGCAACTGCTCCGGATCAATGTCTCCTTCCATCAATTAAGGCTGAACTGGCTATTTTATTACAATTTTGGGGTTTTTTTGCAACGAAAAATTTAAATGTTTTAAGAACTGATGTCACATTCATGGTATTCCATATGAAAAAGGAAATTTTGCTGATCATAGTTTTAACAGGTTGCATTTTGACCAGTAAGTTTCCGCCAAATGCAAAAGAAGTACTAAATTTAATGAAAACAATAAATCAATTTTTATAAGAGAACCAAAAGTAAAGAACTAAGATGAGTAACTACTGACATTTGAGTTATGAAACCGTGCTCCAAAAATACTATCCAAAATAAGATTCAAATTTTATCTCTACCTTTTCGTTCCTAACCTCTTTCATCTTCCTAATCTGCCCGTATTTATTAGTGGCCCTTTTGTCCAGACGAGTGAAACTCATACGTTTGAAGAAAATTTAGGTAGTTTTTAAAAATTTGAGAAATTTTAGCTGCTTTTAGTTGACATCCCAATTCTGTATTACGTTGTAGCCAAACAAGCTTACATTGTTCTTGTCCATAATAGAAGATTATAAAATATCACACTGTTGTCTTAAGACGTGTCAAGTTCCATTTCTATTCCTTGTCAAACTGTTTTGAAATGAACCTTTAGAGCTAATGGCTGAAACTTATAAAAAAATAAACTACCAGGCTAAAAGATAACTAATGTCGAAATGATATTTATTCTAAGTAAAGCGGTGAAAATTCCTTTCCATTTCAATTACATGAATTTAACTAAATATTTAAGGAGTAAGGTAAGTTTTTCATGTTCAACAACAATAAAGTTACGGTTTATAATAGAAAAATTCTCAGTTAAAGAAATCAATACTCAATAGGTTGATCAAGAAAGAACCTTTTGACTAACGAAACAAGCGAACGAGTTTCCGGCGCGCCCTTTTAACAATTAACGCTCTATAATTGCTTGTGATTATCTTAATAGCAAACCTCCCGGTACACTTTGTAATTCAGATAAAACTAATTGCTTTTTTACCACGTAATCCAATACATATTTAATTTTCGACTACGCGAATTGTTTGGAAGAAATCTTCTTTTGATTGACTACGAAATATCTGGATTTATTCGATTAAACATAGTGATGTAACTGTACTTAATTATTTTTAAAGTTCAAACAATTAAACATTTTTAAAATCTAACAATTGTTTGTGGTTATATTGGTGTTGACCTAACTGAAGATAATTGTTCCTAAATTAAAATCGGATTTTAAATTTAATCAACAACATGGTTACAGTTAATTTAATAGTTCAACAAAAACTATCGTTTTAAATAATGTAGAACAGGCCGTTGTGAGCCCCAAAATACACTGTACACTTTTGTTTTTAACGTAATATTGTAATTAGCCTACTGTACAAAAATAATTATCTATAATTACATAAAATTTAACCGTAGTTGTTTTACGCTTTGTCGCTATTTTAACAAGAAAGTTTTGCAGTTGATTTTAAACGTTTCAAACACGAAGGCGTTGAGCGGTGATCCTGATGCACAAGAGTACTGCGGGTGTTGCCTAGATCAGAATTGTAGACGCTCTTCATGCTGTCCTACTCCGGCTTTCATAGAGTTTGTCGAAGGACCTCTCTCGCAGTGCCGGACTTAGATTTCCGCGGCCCTAGGCCAAATTTCGAAACGGCCCCTTTGTACCTTTTCTGTTACCCTCTCATGACCCTCCCCATTCCAATATACGATGTTTATAGTAAGCATTAGGTCTAGAGGTTGCACGCCTGTACAACAGTACAGTAATGCAAAGATTGTGATACATGTTTTTCTCGCCCAGCTGCGGCCCTTTTGCCTGCGGCCCTAGGTAAATCGGCCCTAGTCGGCCTAGTGGTAAATCTGGCACTACTCCTCGGGAAGTGTGAGAGTTCTGAAACATTATTTGGTAATTTAAGCCTTAAGTTTTAAGACACGAGTCTCTGAATCTAAGTATTTGTCCCTCGTGGTTTATGATTGATTTGGTTGATGTATATTTTTAAAACAGTGCTTCGTAAATGCCGATTTTTCCCTCGGTTATTTCTATGATGGTACACATATTTATACATTTTAGGGGATTGTTCTTTGTGCCTGATTGTTGTTTTCTTAATGCTGCATTCACATTGAATTTAGTACATCCCTTATTTATCTTCGTTAACGACTTTGGGTTCAGAGTCCCAAACAGGGATTTAAAATTACTCTTAGTTTAAAACTGGACGTTAATTTGTGTGTGATTTTTAACGCTTATTCATTTTGACGGATTCATAATAGAGGCCGTAAGTTATACTTGGGCAAAATGTCAGGGTAGAGGTCTAAATTAAATACACTGACAAGGAATAAAAAAAGCAAAAATAGGACTTAAGTTTATTTTATACACACGATTTGTCTTTAGTCCGACGTACAATTCAGGTATTAATAAAAACAGTTGAATTATAGTATGATAATAGCCTATGGGTTTGATAGTCCCATGGGGATTGAGGTCTACAGACTGACCCTTATAAGTGACGCTGACCCCAGTGTACTTGTTGATCCAGGGCCAGATTACACACAACACCTCACCCTGTATACTGAGTAGATAGTGTCGAGTCACGCTATTCTCCCATTACACAACCGCTCTACCAGAAACCTAGCCACTAAGGAGTAATGTTCTATATACTTTGTGGTTATACCTAGAACTCAGTTCACAATGTAGTAGGGAGGATGGTAGTCTTGCGTGCGATTTAGTTACGGCTCG
The DNA here is from genome assembly GCA_018831715.1 of Matsumurasca onukii. Classification (NCBI taxonomy): domain Eukaryota; kingdom Metazoa; phylum Arthropoda; class Insecta; order Hemiptera; family Cicadellidae; genus Matsumurasca; species Matsumurasca onukii. Next base: position 13,768,041 of record CM032065.1, read on the forward strand.
TCAGGAGGAGGAGACATGGCCTCCTCAATAGTCTGAGGCCAAAGAAAAGTAGAATTTACAATTTCAAAAGAACACTTTGATTTATTGTATAATACTCTAACAAGGTTAAAATGGCAACAAGGCAACGTATTGTATCTTCACAACCATCGAGTGTATTTTATGGAAACTAGCGCACTAATCAGCAACTTGCTTAAGCTTAGAAGTCGCTTGCTCTGTGCCCACGCGTGTACAATAGGTTTTAGGGGAGAGGTAGTGATGGGGTGGATGCCAGTGGAAGTGTCGTAAACAGTGAGTGAGGCCGTTCAATTGTTGTCTCAACGGCTTTGCGTCGTCTGTGTAGATATTATGTTCTTCGCGTTGTATACTCTGCATAACTGTAAGCTAGCTGTGTCTAGGATCATTATCGCTCTGATAAAATGCACAAGTTTCTAGTAAGCTTAAAGTTATAAGTTGTGCTTTTAAAATAACCATAATGCCAACGTTCAGCATTGAAGACACTGACAAGCATCAATATTACAAGGTATAGACATATACTAAGGATTTATTACAATCAGATGACTGTACGGTTGCATGTGAAAGCGAAGTTTGAACAGAGTTAGCGACATACATAACTTTGTGCCTAAACAATCCCTCATAAATCACTTCCGGACATAAACACGACTTGATTATAGTGCATCCGTACAAAGTTGAGCCATCGAAATACACAATGAACACATTTTAGTGATGAATGGTCTTTTAGTTTAATTATGATTAGTATACAGAGCGCTTTAAAACTAGGACCACGATTGCTGAAAACTCGTATATATTTCAAAAGACCAAATACTGCCCATTTTGTGTGTACATAAATAAATGATCTCCTTATTCTAACTGTTTGAATAACTTAATACGTCATAAAACATAAAAATTACAACGTTTTAAATGACGCAATATTAGTTAAACTGATAAACGAAGAATGATATGCAATTGTCTCTAAACAAATGAAATGTAGTTTTGCGCAAGGATAACGCCAATCACATTGACGACGTGGAACAGGAGTGACGAATGAGTATGGAGATTGATGGGGAGGCAGGGTGGTAGGGAGTGGGAGGAAGTAGTTCCCCAGATATCCGCCAGACAGCACTGACTGATGTCTTCACTCTAAGTAAAGACTTGACATCATACCTTAATCCGTCTTATACACGTTGGAAAACATTGTCACGTCGATATGTTGAGGTTAACCTATCGGTGACCAGCTGTGATATGTTCAACTGGTGTTACAGCAATTTCGGATCACTACGGCCAACATGACTTATGGCGCAGAGACAAGCGGAATAAGTTAGTATTGCGTGGACTTTAAATTGAATTAGTGTTGTTAATTAAAAGTAAAGTTTTTATTATAAGCTTCGTATGAAAACGGACGGTTTTAAGCTTATACATGTAGAACAGGTAATCACCATACCATGCAAAATTAACTATTTAGAGAAGTTTATAGTTGCCACTCGTCGGTAGGCCTACATTTGGATTGGCCTTCACTTAATTAAAATAATAAACTGAATCTGTGAGATTAATTAACACGTAGTAATTAACTTTGTTAACTTAGTTGATGTCACAACTGGGAACGAGGGGTTTGAGTCTCTGCCAAATATGTGCGTCTGCTGTAATCTCATACATAATGGTCCAAATGAGCAATGAGTTGTGATTAAAGTTTCGAATATTTAATTGACAAGAATTCACTTCCTTTTAGGCAAGTTGAAGTATTTAAAAAGTATCACAGACTAAAACGTAAAGTTTGTCTTGTTTAACGAGGTGAAGTTAGGATTCCAAAGTCCTCTCTACCACTCAATCTCAACCTTTACCTTTGCGTTACCGTATAGTCACATTACAAATGTAAGTAGTGACTGCGGGGATCGAACCCGCGCCAGCGGAGTGATCAGCTCCGGAGTCGCGCACGATTCCAACCCACCACGGGTCCGAGAACTTTACTAAACCTTTATGTGAAAAATGATAAACGGTGGTTTACAAAAATGTATCATTTGATATCACGCATCCTCGATTCTTCAAACTTTACGTTTGGAGTCGGTGAGCTCAGTATTAAGAGTAAAGTTTATACAACAATAATTTATTATATTAACTTATAATCAACTAATAATTTCAGTTGTGTATTAGTACCACGGAACTACTTAACACAACTACAATATGTAAGTAATTTTCTATTTTCTTAGTAGGTGAATTGTTTTCTAGGTAATTGTTTTCAGCGACTTTTCAATCATGCATAATTTAAAAGAATAACGGTACGATTGACCATAAATTATGAGATAAAATTACGGAATATTTACGATATAGACTTTACTGAAGTAACCTTTTTAGCTTTTAGAGCTATGAAAATGTTATTCAAGGTGAATTGGCAGTTGTATGTTGTGTTTATTTGGTCTTCTCTTTTCATGATAACACATAACTTTAGGCTTCTTTCAATGTACATGTTCTATTCTATATTCACTTCTGCTAAAATGTTCACTTTATCGAAACTACAATTTTCGCAGTGTTGGTACTCACTTCTTGATCTACAGAAGTTTGACGAAGTTCACCCAATGTCCGGGAGGAAGCAGCACCAGTTTGCTGTGCGATCAATGCTTGATATCTCACGATGCCGTGTTGTACTTGTATTGTTATCACTAATTAATAATAAGACTAACCAGCGCAAATTATGACACCAACCAAGAGTCTCTGATGGTTGTTTTGGCATGAAATTGAGAGCATATGAATCAAATTTATAATTATAAGTATTCATTATGTGTGAATACGTAAGAAACAAAACACATCGAAGTCCTCGTAATTTATTTGAAGTAATTTTACCCACCATAAGAGGATAAAATAGGAATATATTATTTTGAACACGACATTGTTACTTTAAGCGACATGATGAACTTTTTACACGTTATCACTTAAATAATTTTGTATTACATTAGACTAAAAAAAGGATTTAAGGAAAGGAGAAAAGGGGGAGGTACAAACTCTATATTTCGTAAGACACACTTGTTAAAAGGAAAAGAGGTAGGAAATCAACTTATTTACAAAAAAAATATTATGTAGTTGATTTGAACGAATGAATCATGATCTTGAAAATATAAGCACTTTCATAATCTAAAGACATGACTTTTCAACGCCTTATAATTAGATGATTTTTGTATTAACCTAGCTTCTTTAATTACGAAATATAACATTCCTTTTTCCGTTTTAATTCCTTTCAATGTTATAAGCTTTCTTCTATTTTTTCCAGTTATTATTATTTGTACACGATTTCCACCTTTTATCGAAGAAGAAAAGTATTTTGCAGATAAAAATGGAATACTTTTAATATTCAACTCTTCCCACAACGATAAGAAAAACATCGAACACACAGAATCTCATTTAAGTTTGTATCCCAAAGTTTTGCATTACCTGAGTTTAAGATGTTACGTTTTTTATCGTTAGTAATCGAAAAGAACACGACGTTTCGATATCTACAATCTGATCCCTTTTCCAGATGAAACTTTACCTAAAACATAACACAAAGCATTGGAAAATGAGCTAGCCTAAAGTAACCAACGTAAGCCAGCTCAGAGAGCTGCTCATTTTCTAATGTTTTGGCTTATGTTTTAAGTATATTTAACCTGAAGACGTTATCAGATTCCAGATGCCGAAAGGTAGCGTTCTTCTGGTTCACTAATGATGAAAAAAGTCGCAATAATATTTCAAACTCTTTAATCCTCCCACTGTCAACAACCTCAAAAGAAAAAATATACTTCAATATTTTGAAAAGTGGTTTTGTGCTACTAATTGCTCGAGCCTTTAAATTTAAAGCGTTAGTCGCTGAAACTATCAAATTAATAAGGATTAGTATGAACTACTTCCACATTATTGTAGTCTCGAGTAAACATTACCTTCTTTTAATTTTCGAAGCCTCATAAACTCAATTCATGTAACACGGAAACTTGTAATTTTCTCCACATAAAGTGTATAAATTCATTTAAAGTTTTTTCCCTAAAAAAAGTTTAAATTCCAAACCTAAGTACATTTGAAATGTCTAGGAAAGAGAAAATGTCTGTTTGGAAGAGCCATTCACCGCACGAGCAGACCTCAAAGCCAATTAGAGTTCCTGGAACTTCATTAGGTCTTCAATTTGCCGAAACCTTTGCGGTCATTACCGATTGATCAATGCATTCTAGAGCCAATGGTCTGATCAGTTCCTACTTCGCAAACTCGAATCAACGTTTGTTTTTATTAATCCCGTAACCTTCCTTTATCAGGAAACAGTTTTTATGAAAAATTTTAACTAACAAAGATTTAATACAAACAATCTAATAAAATTTATGTTTTGCGTATGAACACCAAAATATAAATGTGTTATGGATATGTGTTATACATATAATTGTATGATTGATTATGGACTTTGTTTAAATCTTCAATATTCTTTGTAACTATCTTGTATTTAATTGACAAATTGACATTTAGTATTTTATGAACATGTGATCATTATTACCATCTTAAACAGTTACTTGTCTAAACATATTTGTTTAAACAGTTATATTATGGTTAAAAAACGTACACTATGTTAATTTTTATTATTATTTTTATTTTAGCTTTTAAGTTTAGCTTAAAATTGAATGATGACTTGATGATAAACACACTTTCAATTTAAGTTGGTTTAGTATGCCTGTCTAAATGGAAATTAGTAGTATTTTACCTTTTCAACCACTTACATATACGTTTATACTATACTCAATGGGAAGCTCAAACTGCTTTCCGATTAATTTTGTTTCAAGACGTTTCGTTCCGTAAAGCGGTAAAATAAAAAGCTCTATCTAAAGCTCTATTTTGGGAATTCGGTAAAAATACTGGTAATATGTATATATTTTACACATCAAAACGTTTATAATTTAAATACGAAACCGATTTCCTCAGTACTTCGGGACCCAAACCATTAATTACTTATCATCAACAAGATTTGACTTTTGCAACTGATTCCTAAATGATTCCACTCGATGAGAGAGTTTTGACATTCTGTCCGCCATCATCAAGCCCCTCATCCATATCACATTGCCGAGAGAGCTTTCCAGTTCATCCACTTGTGTCCCATCAGCTGAACATTTCACTCATATACCTCTCAGAGTCGTTACTCTAACCGGTCTGAAATGTTAGCTCGAAATATTAAATTATTGTTCAAAATTAGGTTTAGAAGTAAGAAAGACTAAATTGTAACACAACTATACAAAAAAACTACTTTAAATTATTTACAATGTATGATGATGAAAATTAGATTATTGATTTTGAAACTGTCAGTGGCTTCAATAATGAGGGTCTTTGATGGGATCACAAAGAAAACCTTTGTTTGAGAATGTATACCGTTGAATACCCTTTACTCTTGTTGTGTGATGTTGTTCAACCTTTTAAGTGAGACTATCATTTTCCTTGTGATGTCATTCCTTTCAAGTTTTACCAGAAATTGTAAGAAATGATAGACACTAAAACTAAAATGTTGATGGATAGTACAATATTGACATTATTCTTTAGTGTCTGCTCTGAAATTTGATAGTTTATCCTCTGATTACAATAATAAAATCCACTTTTTCCGTAAAATGGGATTAAAAAACAGCAAAACAGTATTTTTTATATGAAAAAACTTTTCTTAATTTAGTTTTGAATTCAACGTCCCAATTCCACTTTCGTAACAGTTTCAGTTTTACATTTTTGAAGTGGAGATTATTGGCATTAGCATTTACAAATATTTGAAATTACAAAAAGCCAATATATAGTGATTCTTTTAATAATGTTGACATCAACGTTGTCATCTTCAGGAAAATTTGTTACATAAAGATTTTATAACTTTATACGTTTTGAAGATGACAGCGTTGCTGTTGAAAGCGCTTGTGTATATAAAGAAAACACTATTTATGGTTTTTTTGTAATGTTAAAATATTTGTTCAGTTTCAGTTTTGTTATAGTTCCTGACGCCACAGTAAGTCAATAATTTAACATTTTAATCTTTTTAAAATTAGGAAATAGTAAAATTAGGAAATAACTGTTTGTTGTAGTGAGATATTGAAGAGCACCACTTGTATATTTATGTTTAAGTAAAAATAAAATATATAAAGTAATCATTATTTTGTAACTTTTATTCCATAAATTTGACTGTTTGTGTTATTGATCCAGAGATCACTTTTATGAAATTGTGTGTCGCTTCAATTGAAAATTTCAGTTGTGTTAATGAAACTGTTTTTTTTTGAACCGTGTGTCATCTTATGCAAAGTGTGTTGTCTCAATAAACAAGCCTGTCGTCTTATTGAGCACCACTTGTATTTATGTTTAAGTGTAAATAAACAAATATAAAGTTATTATTATTTTTGTCACTACTCGTACATTATAGATTTGACTGTGTTATTGGATCCAGAGATCACTTTTAATGAAATTGCAGTGTCGCTCAATGAAAATTTCAGTTGTGTTAACGAAACTGTTTTTCTTGCGAACCGTGTCATCTTATTGCAACAGTGTGTTGTCTCAATAAACAAGCCTTTCGTCTTATTGAAACTTTGTCGCCTCAGTGAAATTATTGGTAGATAGATTCATAGAAACTCGTTGTCCCAGTAAGAACTCTGTCGCCTTAGTGAAATTGGGTAATCGTCTCAGTGAAACTGTGTGTCCTCTTAATGAAATCGTGCATCGTCTCAACGAATCTGCCTGTTCTTTTTGTGAAACTGACTGTTATCACAACCAAATTGTCTGTCGTCTCAAGGAAACTGTGTCGTCTCAGCTAAATTATTAGTAGTCTCAGTGAACACTGTCGTCTCAGTGAAACTTTGTCGTGGTCGCGTTGCAGAAAGAACTTTGCTTGGAGTGGTGCTTGAGTTAAACTTTGTCAAGTCTATCTCCATTCTTCATACCTCAACTTGTTTAACTTATTACTCCACAGTTGGCTGCAAGTTTTCTCTAGTTAACGTTTCAAATGGCTCTCGGTAAAAGGGAAAGTTTTAACTAGGTTTGTGTATTTTTGATTAGGAACTGTGAAATGTTGCTAAGTTCGTTGATATTTTCTGATGCAAACTTTGAAGTGTGAATGTCGATTGAGTATTGCAAGATTTAGAGGATGGAAAGACTTAAATGAGTAGAACACGTCACATACATGGCAAGTTTCAAACGTTCTGCCCATCTTAACTTAAAAAAATCTATTTAAAACCCTTTAGGGAATGTTTTTATAGGATTCCGAAGTTTGTTTTGACCTAATTTGCGTCACCCACCCGCTACCTAAAATTAAAATACTCTGTAGGATTATGATAAAGGGTTGTAATGTTTCCCTCAAAGTATTTTAAAGACAATTTTGTAATGTGGTATTTTAAACGTGATTTTGTGTCATCTTTAAATTGGTATAAAAACGATTTGAGATAAAATGTATTCTTTGCGTCGTTGAATGTGTGTAAAAATTCCCTTTCTTCTGAGGTGCCACAAGAGGGGGTTTTTAAAGCTTTTGGGCCCCCCGAATTTTGAGTGGGAGTGGGTGATGCAAAGTACGTCAAAACAAACTTCAGAATCCTATAAAAAAACCCCGAAAGAGTTTTAAAAAGTATTTATTTTTTCAAGAGAAAGGGGGAGGGACATTTAAAACTCACACCGTATATTAAATTCGATATCCTTTTTTTCCCCCCAGTAATGATTGTGATTATTTAAATAAGAAATTATACAGTGTGCTCAGTTCAATCTTGTTGGTTACACACATAATTTTGTTGATAGCTACTATATTCATGATCAACCAAAGAATTTAGTTATGAGTTGTTAGGTCCAGTTTTAAGAGTCTTATCGTTTCAATCTTAATTGCCAGACGTGAAAACAATAAATACTTTATAAGCTGAATTCGATTCCCTAGGTACATCTATTAACACTATATTTTAAAAAGCGGTTGACATCTTTAACTCAAAACTATATTTTATTCAACTCAAATCAACTTTAAAATTCAATTTAAGTTTTAATTCAAATTTGATTTGGCAAAGATCACAGGAGACAATTGAACTAACTAACCACTTGAAAGAAACTTAAACCACGTTTTTGCTTGGTCAAATTAAAATAAAACACAATACAATAGCAAAGATATTTGTAACTTTCGTGTGTACATAGCATCTTCAAACACTAAGGTTTTTAATGAACATTATTTTTCTCTATAGCTTTGAATTCAAAATACATCTGTTAAACATAACAAAAATGAAACCAAATCCATAAACTTCGCTCCTTAACACCTGCTATGCATCTTGCACTTAGCAGGCGTTGAGTAATCCCATGCAGTAAAGCCATAAAACGTAATGCTTCATGAAGTGAAGTTGTTATAGACGCAGACGGGTTTTATCATCATATAGAAATAGGCACAAGGACATTTGCAGTGGAATGACCTTGCCTGTAAATTTGACGTCAGCTGAGATTTATGGAATGGCCAGAGATAAAACCTTCATTCCCTACATGTTTCGAGCTCGCCAGTGTTCTATATGACAGCGGCCATGTTATACTGGCATTTCCGGTAGAGATATTACACCAGTTTGCATTACTGCTGGAAACATTGTTATTGAGCTGGTTATTTTGAGAATTCTAAATTTCAGACTAGAGTTTTTTGGAACTGTTAGTATTTTAATAGTACTTAAGTGTTTTGTAATTATTAATTGAATAGGTTTTTTGTAGTTTAAAATACAGGGTGTCACTAAAATGTGTAGCAGAACTTTATTCTACATACAAAAGTAAGTCAAAATGTAAAAATTGTTTTGATATCGGCTTAGTTTTCAATTTGATTCCATTTGACTTCCAATGGCCGCCATTTTGAAATTTGATAATTAAATAAAACATATTTTTGGAAAATGTTATTAGGAAAACAATTAGGGTTTATACCAAGTTTCACAAAAAAATCTCAAAGGGATGTTTAGTTATTAATTATTTTCAACAATTTACAAAATGGTGGATTACGGCTAAACTAAGCCTAAAACAAAAAAAAATGTTACAAGACATTTTCGACTTACTTTTGTAGGTAGAATTCGGTTCTGCATAGCGCGCTACATATTTACGGGACACCCTGTATATCACAAAAAAGTTGAACCGAAAGTGGGCGTTTGTGGTGCGTTATGAAAGTTTACAAATGAGGCCGAATTTAATCATGCCCTTGAAAATAAACTTTCGGGACGAGATACAAATCTATGTAATGGGAACTATGTTTTTTGTACACTATCGAAAACTGAGGTTGCTTTTGCTTAACATCTCACACATTTATTCTTTTGTACACAATGGAAATTCCAGTAAATTCTTCTGTTCTGCAATACATTCAACAATAGCGGAATATTCAATATAATTATTTAAACTAGTATAATTTAATGACATGAAATACTATTTACAGTTCATAAAAAGTCACCCGACTTCTAGCATTTTGGTCAAAAATAAAAATCATGTTCCGAGACGAGACGAAAGCTGTGAGTATGAAAGTGTAGGAACAAGCCCTGATTCATCCCGGGTCCCCAGGATCTCCTTGCTGCTAGGAAGAGGTTTCCAGGATTATCTTCCACGTGCAGGCTCACTTTACTTGCGTCATTACCTCTTATCTTACATGAACCACAACGAGGTTTTAACTTAGAAACTTAGAAAACACCTTGTCTGCAAAATATGTAACGGTAAATTAACAGCGTTAAGAAAACATAGTTCTACTATTTAAAGTCGTAAAAGGTATAAATTGTTTTAAGTCGAACATGGAGTTTTACTTAAATCCAAGTGGTTGATTACAAAAAAATTATGATTTTAATTTTTTTGCAGCAGAAAGTTGGTTTTTGTACGTGAAGTTTATTTATTAAGTTGAAATGTTTTACCTGATGATCTCCATAGAATAAACCAAGTCTCAAACTACAACAATGTAGTTTGAACTGTTCATCTTATTATTTTAAATACTGGTTTGTACAAAATCTGTTTGCTAAACTCAGTACCCAGCGCCATAGATAAAGATAGTACCCATAACTAACAACCGCCACGTAATCGAAAAATATTGATAACATTTTGAGGAATTATATCAAGTATCGTAGCTGAGATAAAACCATTAGAACAAACCAAAGTCTGGCCCCCTGTTAAAATATAAAAAAAAAGATAATAATACGCGTAATTCAAAAAGAGGCTAAACAGTGTAAATAAAAGGTTTTAGGTTCATTAAGTACGTATAAATATAAATATTACAAATATAATTTTGGAAAAGGTGAAAAATTTTATGTCTGAACCATACTGTGGTATGTAGGGTACGTAAATCTAGAAACACTAAGTCTCACTTAAACCTGTCATTTTTCACCAACAACACCACAAACAAAGTAAAACAAACGGTATAAATTGCAGAATTGAGTTTGCAGTAAAATTAGTATAACACGAACTCAATAACTAATTACTTTATGTAATTCCTTTGGAACGTGGTACATTTAATTCAGGCGTAATTTCTGTTATTTCAAACTACTTTCGAGGCCTCTATAGATTTGAATACCTAAGTTTTAGAGTACTGTTGTTATAAACGTACCAAGTCAGTTATAGAGTTGGTTAACTGTTATATTTGCATATAAATGGTACCTGACTCCAGCAATTGCTTTTCGTAGAACTTGAACTGAAAATTACTGTCTTCAATACACTTCAAATTGTTTGGAAGATTCTGTTGAACTCTCAACTCTTTCAGCAGAGAACATTTTCCAGTTTGTCCAGTAGACGGGCAGCAGAAGGAAGTAATACATTTTCAAATATGAGCGTTTGTGAAACGAAACTTGGTTTTGAAAGGTTTAGTCGGTGAATTACAACTGCTTTGGGGACAAATTACTCTGCGTAAAGATAGTGGTTTTAGTTTGAGAGTTTTTACTCCTAAAGTTTTATTTTAGTTAGAGTGAAATTATTGAGGTCGGGTTTGCGGTACTTTATTAAGCTCAATAAATTAATGAAAAGTTGATTATTTAAAGCTGTCAAAATGTAAATTATAAACAAGAATATAAATTAAAAAAAATGAAAGGGCTAACTAATAGGTAAAATGCCCAAACCCACCGGCAATAGATTAACTAATACTGAAACGGACTCTTCCCGTCAGACAAGTTTCAGTCACACAACAACAAGTTAAAACAAGTCAGACACTTTGAAACTGGAAAGCAGCCACCATTTTGTCCTTCAAGTCGTTGTCAAAAACAGGTTGCAGCGTTGTATTTAATAAAGCCTTTAAAATTGATGCATGACTCAACATAAGCGTACATGCAAAAATTTATAAATACGCTGAAAAAGACGAGTCCAAATAATTGTAACGCACAACGAAATGTGAACATAAGCAATAAATTGTAATCAACCTTGTTATAATTTTCTCACACTGGGGATATCACTATATTCCATACTTTAAACTGATACATATTTAACAATGGTTAATAACTCACATGGTATATCTACATTTAACAGATTACGTTTATGTAAAACGTATTCTGTTATTTACCGTTTCTGCTTACTGTACTCTGGCATACTTTAAACTTAACAGTATGAGCAGTAGGAGGTGCGAGTATGAGTAGCAGACCGGCGCCGCGTTTAGTTCTTCCCGTATATTTTTCTACCTCATTTGGGTTTTTTAAGTTGCTTCAACCAATTATACTGAGCTGTGAAGTTTTTTACTGTGATTACGGGAGTAAGCTTCTCGCCAGTGTCCGTCACTGGTTTTGAGAATTACACCTTTACACCATCAGTTTCATGCACCGTTCGCCGCACCAGCTGCAGTTCAGGTATCAAAGGTCAACAGGTCCTGTTATCAGCTACTGATAAGAAGAAGCCCGTACGCATTCAACTTCGTCTCTGCTACGACATGTCCAGTGCGTACCGGAGCTACTGATAAGAGTGTTGACACTGCTGTCATCACTGTCAACAATACCTGGCTCCACAGCGACGTCATCAGTCACACTTGTGACGAACTGTCACGATCAGCCCAGTTGTGAAGAGGCAGTCAAGGCGGCACTAACAGCTGTGAACGAGGAGGTAAAGGAGACTGTAGACCGAGGTCACACGACTTACCGACGTAGTAAAGATGCTGGACGACAAGCTGGGTGGAGAGGACCGACACCCAGTGTACTCAGCGGAGGAACAACATCCGATCTTCGGCGTGAGGAGAAGGTGGGCGAGGACACGGCCAAGTTGGTGGTGGAGCTAAGTGTAGGGAGAAGCTTGGTTTACGTGACATCACTGTGGAGGCACCTGCAGGTCACACCGAGTCGGCAGACCCACCCAACCTGACCCGACGGCAGCGGCACGTCCGATAATAGTCCGTTTCACCAGCTACCGAGACCGGCGA
>CM032065.1:13780450-13791483 GCA_018831715.1 Matsumurasca onukii
GATGTCTCAAGTCGAACTGAACTGAACACGGCTACCGCGGCTCAGCGCTCAGTGCCACTAATAATGAATTCCCCTTCACCCCTCCCCACCATCCTTACATCGTTTTGTTTACTCCCCTCCCCACGAACAGTTGTTGTAACATCGTCTTAACACTAAATAGTCGACCGTGAGCAGACGTCTTCGCGAAACAAGGCTCCTGAGGAATCCCCCGTGACGAGTCGATCGAACACGCTTGGAGGTTAGGTTTGATTAGGCTAATTATTGCCGGTTGTGATAACAGATAGGTGTACTCAGTTAAAACAGGTGACATGTACGGTGACGTCTACTGACCTGGGTGGTGCCGGGGGCCGGGCGCGCAGACCTGTGCTCGTTGCTACCACGAGGAGAACAGCTGCACTACTGCTGCTAGCTGCTCTGCCGCGACGCCACTGCCACGGTCCCCCTCACCCTCACCCTCCGTCCTCGGTTATTGACAACCCCTAGCCCGAGCCCAAGAGCGGCGAGCACTGGAGTCGCTGTCTATCGATCCACTAGTCACCTCTCCACTGAAGAAATCTTGGATGACGTCCATCCACGTCGCGCGCTCGCCCTCGCCCTCGCCTTCTTGCGCCTCTAGATGGAACGTGTGGATTATGAACTTGGCTTTCTTGTCAAATGGGAAACATTAAAGACTTTTCCTTGCCCGAAGAATTCCATTTCGTAATGGTTGTTGAGTAAAAACGTTGCATCTTTTATCGCGAGAACATTTTTTTACCTTTACGAAAAATATATTTACCTTAACGACCTTTGCGAATGTAATAATAACTCTTAACTGGACCTCTTTAATCCGAATTAAATGTTTTTAGCCACTGTTTTCTAGAATCCTCATTAATCCGACTAAAGATTTTTGTTAAAGTAATAACAAATACTTAATGTAGGTAAAATATATTAACTTACAGTATATACAATGATAATAAAAGTTATGTTTTTAAATATATCTAGTGGCATAATATCGAAAATATGTAAAGTGAATACTGCCACTAGCATAGAAACCTCGATAATCCGAACTGTTCTATTTCGCACTGTACAAAATCGATCTGACGACGTGCTTTTTACTTTGAAATTGACTTCCTGATTACAGTTTAAAATATGTATCCAAAGCATATTTTTGTGAAAAAATAAAGTAAATAGAAATAAAATAATACTACTCGTAAAAATATTTCACAGTACGAATATTACTGTGTGTAAAAGGGTGGTTTTGTAAAAGATAGAATATCTACTCGGATAATTTCGGAATGTACAAGGTCGGACTGCCTACTACTGCCGGTAAACTTCGATAATCCGAACTATTGCACCTCGCAATGTACAAAATCGCTCTGACGACGTGCTTTTAACTGCGATAAATGTCTTCTAGATGATAATTCAGATGTGTATAGAACATTATTTTGTTAAAGTCAAAATACATACTGCACCTAAAAATATATTAGTACATAAACTGTTTTGTAAAAGTCAGAACATCTCGTCGGTAAAATGTAAAGTTATACTGCCACTAGCAAACGAGCCTCGATAATCTGAACTATATCTATAAGCATGAAAGTTACGAATGGACGATTGTATGTAGGGCAAGAAGGCAGCACTATAAAACGAGTCCTAGGACTATATTGTACAAATATTTATTTAAAAAACTCTTTCTCCGAGCATAATATCAATCATTGAGTATTCTTCATCATAAAAAACCAACGTTCTAGTTGGTCACAGACTGCAGTTAACTTTAAATAAGTTGTACTTAATCTTCAAAAGAAGATATTGGCAGAGTATTGCAAGATAATTTATAATTTACAAGAAGACATTTACTAGTAAGCCTGGCGATGACGTCCTGACCGTCGAAAGCGTTTGTGAAATAAAAAATGTTTCTAGTAATGGCCTTCTTGCAAATTATAAATTTTCTTGCATTAAAATGCACCTGTTTGACCAACGAACACAGTTTTGAATTTTGATAACAGTTTTATAAACGCTGAACAGAGGTTTCTTACAATGTTCGTCATGCTGAAGCTAACACAAGGTCACGCATTTTTGCTATTACACTTGAATACTTTGGTGCAGGTGTCGTGATTGTTTAAAATAGTTTGGAAGAAAGTCACGAACAGCTAAAAAAAAAAGATTATATTGGCATAAACTGAAACCAGTTTTGCGTAGGATGAATCTCGCATGAATTGCTATCTGTAGCCGGAGGGGGTTGGGAGGTGGTCCACCCTCTCTTACCTTCACCAAGTCCCTCTGTGAGTCCTCTAGCTGCGCAGAATTCCAGATAACGAAGCCATTAGGTTTCACACAAAAGTACAGTGTCTCAAAAAATATATATACACACTTTAATTGAATATAGATAATAAAAAACAAAGCTTGTATCTTTTGGAGGTACACTAGATGATACTTTTAAACATCTGTTTAACAATGTAACTGAATGTTACTATTTATTTAATTTAGTCTTTAAAAAACGGGCTGGGAACTCCGTTGTCTTTTGATTGCCGATTCTCAAAGTGACGTCACTTTAAGCACTGTGCAATCAGTTTGCCAATCTGTACCAGACCGATTGTAAATGTAAGAACGTTAATGGTCATCATTTTTAATATTTATAAATTTTAGGACCAAATAAAATGTATATCATTCACTCTATTTTTGTACAATTGTTTGACTGTCACTACCCCATTCGTTGGCCAACTTTACAAAACTGCCTGTTATGTGATAGCTTTTCGTTAGTCCAATTTAACTACTCAAGATTTTAGTTTTATGTAATTTGTGTTGTTATTAAAACAATAATTTTTTGTTTTGCAGGCCTGCAGGTCTGAATTTCAAAATTTGATATTGTCGACTTTACCTTGGCTCTACATTCTTCAAACTTGTCTTATTTTCAAATCAAATGTGGTTTAGTGATACATTCATGTTCATGGAACGGGAGGCAGGGATAACTACCGACCTGGGGGATACAGAACGATAGTTAATGAACGTTTGCCTTCTCGGCCAGGAGTTCAACCGTGTTCCAAATTCGATCAAACGTGCCATAATCCCTCAAAACTCGCCAAAAACAAATCTTAATCGCAAAGGCGTTTTACAGTAAGACGAGTTTATGGCACATTACTGGGACAACGCAGAACCCACCGACTAACAATAGGGTAGAGTGGAACAATTCGAATGAATGGGAAAGAGTAAATGAACCAAATGAGTGTTTAAAAGATACTATTTCGATGTCAGAACACATGGAAAATTTTAGTGCGAACATGACTAAACAGTATTATACAACTGTCTAAACAGCAATGTTCATATTTAGTAAAAGAAAGAAACGGACTTTTCCTGCCATTTCCGGAGAAAAACTACTCCTAACGTTTCGGGTAGTTAACACTCCACCCGTCTTCAGAGGACTACACTAATCTAGGAACTAAATTTAATTAATATCTTGACTTAAGATCTAACCTAAGACTGTTCCAACCAAATATGCCACTATTATGAACTTTCAAACTAACAATGTCCATATGTTTCCGCAATAAACTGTTTCTACAATTCACTATGAACCACGCCCTAAATCTACTTAAATTGTATTGTGCTGTGGCATAGCTGAGGGAACGTACAGCCAGGTTGCTGGTACATTGATCCAATCAAGAGCCACCACACCACACTGCTGATGTTGCTGGTGAATCATCTCACTACGCAGTCATCATCACCGTCACTGTACAAGGACAAGTTGGTGCAACACAGAACCAAACCAGATGTAAGTTCCTCAGATAAACGGACAAAATTTGCTGAGTAGGAAGAAACTTCATAAGCAACCGGTTTCAGTGATACCAAAGTATTTAGTCAATGTAACATCTCAATCGGCGGTGACTAATTTGACGATCTGTTAAAGCGTCTAATTGTCAAGCAATGCTCTCTGAAGAACTATCCTTAGGTGCATCATCTTCTAAGGTACAACCTAACGGACCATAGGAAAATCCTCTTGGAGAGCTATTGTAATTCTTGTGAAGTATCCCAAATTGTTAATTTCAAACTTTGAATGAAAATCTGCAAACTACGTACATAAGAAACGTTAAATTATCTAATCGAACCTGTAACCTATAACAGTTTGTTTATATATTTTTAGGGTGGAATATGTACATGGTCAGCCGCCGGCGGTGAAGGTGCTGCTCAACAAAGATGTAGAGAAAGTCTACAGAAAGATCTTAGTTTTACATCGTACCAAAGATATGGTGTGTAAATAATAATGTATCACCATTTAATTAGTGTTCTAATTAGTGTTTAATGAAGTGACGGTTGATGTATCACAGATGATTACCTTTCGTCAATCACTTACTTCGCAGTTACTTCATCTTGTCATCATAACTTCTATCGGCTCCATCATTGACAGAGGACGCAAACATTCACATTGTGTATTTACTATAACTGAATGAACTCTCCTCTAAAATCAAATATCACTAGGGTTTATGTATTATTATTATTATTGAAAAGGTTTCTATATATTAGAACATCAAGTAATGAAATCTGCGTTCGAGCATTATTTATAATTATTACTTTAGTTGAGACGCCGACTACTCTTGATGGGAACCTTCAGGTGAATATGGGGTGAGTTTGATGAGTGTTTTGACGGTGAGCCGTAGTGTTGTTACAAACTAGGGCCGACAGTTACCCAGATTGGATCACTTATTATAGCCTAATGATTAATGGAAATGGACCAATGTGACTTCCGAACGGGGAGTGGCCATCTTGACAAGTTGTTAATGCAGCATCGGGAATTGAACCCGGGCCGTATGGCCACCCCGGTCGAGCTTTATTGGCTCACTACAAAGTAAAAGCGTAGAATGACTTATCTTGTTTTTAAATTAATAACTAAATACCCACCGGTGTAGATTGTAAGGAATGACACGAGAAGACGGAGAGAGATGGATTTGAAAGTTGTATGAAGGGCGCTGCAGGGATAAAGCCCTCTCTTCCCTCTGTACTTGAACCCAGTGAAGTCCTGAGACCCTACATTCACTCTGTCTCATCGGGGTGTCCGCAGTTCACTGTCATAATGCAGGAGTGATGAAACATAATATATCCTACAAGACAATGTCAGTAGTTTCAAGATAGAATGTCAACGCAATTAGTACTCAAATTTTAAAATGTTCATTTAAAAAAGTTCTACAGGATGACTTGTTAGCGAATTATAAAAGAAAAGTGCGTCGATAAGTAACTATCTACGATCTTCCCAGACATTATATGTCTGGCTAGTACCTGTTTAGTTTACTTTATACTGAGGTACATAAAAAGTGGTTCACTATGCTGGACTGCTTTATTGTTGAGCATGCTCCGTTCCCCACCTGGGGAGGTAAGATCAGATATTAATGTGAGGAGATGTGGCAGTAGGAGATGCTTGCTATAATCTTGGGGGGAAGGTTCCCCCGAGTGTTGGTACAGCTCGCCATGTCTTGGGGGTTAGAGTCCCTTGAGTGGTTGTCAGTGGCTTTGCTTGTCACTTCCTCTCATGATCGACTAATCAGCGTAGTCCAGTCCCATTCCTCTCTTCCAGACTCACTCTCATTTCGGTGGTACCGCAATATTGCCAATCACACGTGCATAAGGGTAATCAATCCCTGGGTACTAGACCCCTAATCTACGAATTACAAAAAGTTTGTGATGGCAGCATGAGTTAGTATTGATTATACATTTAGTATTGTGTCTTAAAAGATATTTCGAAATAATTGAACATATTTGTATTTAATCCCAATGTTAGGTACTGCCTAAAAACGCTGTCAGAGAGCCTATAGAACGCCAAACCACAAAAATACTGTTACGAAATCAGCGTGTAAAATTTGTTGTCCTGATTATAAACATGTAAACTAAAACGCTTCAAGACTCAACATCTCACATCAAAATTTTACAAAC
Source organism: Matsumurasca onukii (assembly GCA_018831715.1). Taxonomy (NCBI): domain Eukaryota; kingdom Metazoa; phylum Arthropoda; class Insecta; order Hemiptera; family Cicadellidae; genus Matsumurasca; species Matsumurasca onukii. The sequence continues at coordinate 13,786,343 of CM032065.1, forward strand.
TATCCTGAGAAAGCGCCTCCGGATCCCACTATTTTTACATTCCATACCCCTTCTCCAACACAATAGTTCACGCTTAGAAGGATCTCATGATCCTGGACCCCGCCCGCATCTCAAAGTGCTGGCTAAGCTACTGAGTGCACTGAATTGTAGGGACGAGGAGGCAGAGAACGCATCTGGCATGGTTCCTGGGGAGAGGCTGCCAACAGAGACCAAACACCGTGACATCTGGAGGCTACGACACGCGTACCTCTTTCAACAACCCACACACCAAGAGCCATCTACACTGTCTACTCAGAACCTCCCGCTCTGCGTATGCAAGACAAATCATTGTAGAGGCACACCAAGGAGGATAAATAGAAATTTTAATACCTGCTCTGTGAGGCACACTCGCAAGTGACATCAGTAGCGAAGCCAGGACTTTGGATTGGGGGAGGGTTCCAGGATGAAGAGGACCTTTCAAAGTGTGAACTATCTGTGGGCATGAGGGTAAATAGATTAAATAAATAAACTAATGCATGGCTATTATCAGAAAATTTGATTGGTGACATTTTCCATTCTCTCTCTCGAAAGAGTTTCGACGAGTTCAAGCTCTCGACGAAAGCTTCTGATGAAATGAGCATCTGCCTGAGAAAGTAAGCGTTCATGGACTACCGTCCTGTGTCTCATACATTTGTCTTAAAATCAAAACAGACAAGTGCAAAAGGTTCACTACGGAAAACATTCCGACCATCTTACGTCCGTGTTATAACATGGCACATTGATTTTTGATAACTTGTAAGCGTATTAAAATTTACTCTTCTTGACTTATTATCTTAATAGAACAATCGTTTGGTACGTTGTATCGAAAATCGTTGTCATCCCAGATTTTTAGGTGGTTGAAGTAATTTTTCGAGCGTTTCAATTCAAATTATCCTACAAAATGTTACAATTTATGTTGAATAATTTTGAACATGTTCTTAGCGCTAAACATGGATTAGTTTTAACATTGTTAACACTTGTGTGTTCCTGATTAGGGTCAAAGTCTTACTGTTTTGCCGGCCCTGAGGCTCCACCCAATTCAGCAATGTCCCAGTGGGAGTTCATCCCCCAATAACAAAGATATTGAAGCACTATTGGTTGCTATCTACAACTGTGCTGACAGAAGTCTGCATGGAGAGGTCAGGGTAAGGGAGAGAGGGTGGTTGTGGATATTGAAGGGTTGATGGAAGGGGGCGGGGAGGAGGGAGAGGGTGGCCGTCAGCAAAAGCGACATGTTGCTGATAAGGTCACAGCTGGTTGCTGCACAACTCAGTTCTCTATCTACTGCAGACAAACTCTATATGGAACCAACCAGACGAACTTTTAAAAGATTCACCGCTCAATTACACCCCTCGTGACCACCTTTATTACGTATATCTGGAGATTGGATTGAGCTTATTTTGTTACATAAAAATATCCACGTTAAAATATTCAAGAATTAAGCGAATTTTATTAGAGTATAAATAGTAGTTTTGATTGTCATGAGTCACATGCTCGAATATCAAAACTGCCAAACAAAGGGGTGAGGAGGTTATGTTTTACATCATTTTGAAAATATCCAAATTCGTAGCAGATTGGTAAAACATATTTTGAAGGATATTCAGTCGATTTAAATGCATACCGAAAACTTATAAACTATTTCATTTCAATATCATTTCTACATCTACTGTACTGCATCTAACGTTTGAACTCTAACAAACTTCCTAAGATCAAAGTGAATGGCCGAAGGCGAAAGTTACTTAATACTCGACTTGAGACACCGACCACTCTTAGAGGGTATTTTAAGATGAATAAGTGATGAATTATGGGTGTTTTGATGTATGGTTTGGTGAGGTGTAGTCAATAGCCTAAATACCAATAAAATGGTGCAACAGCACTTCCACAGTACCAGGTTTAGCGCAGCGTATCCTAAAGCTAGTTCATATAAAGTTAGTTCGTCGCGTATAGTTTAATAAGAGCTAGTGTGCAATTATTTTTTAAGTAAATTTTAGTGTTCAGGTTAAACGTAAATACTGCAAACTAAAGACGCGCCCTGTGGTGGCTATAGCACACCACATGGTAAGGTGGCTGGTGGCTGACATGCTAAACTGCACGGTGTTGTCTGTCTGCTGTGTCCAAGGTTCCAAACCTCTGTTGACCTGACGTCCTCCTCCTGTCTTCCTTTCACCAGACACAGACACATCACAACAACAGGACAGAGTCTACCAGGAACTCATCATCTCACTGTGACAACAGGTCAACCACCGGCACACGGATACCGGCACCAAACATTCGGTGTCAACACCACAAGACATTCGGAATTGAAAAGTCCAGGTCTTGTATTTATTACCCTCTTCGTCAGGCCAAGAGTTCACCGGAGGACGGAAGGGCATTGTTGTTTATGAGTGAGAACACACTGACCGTACATTCTCCGGACCGGACCATCCCTCCAGAGTCCGAAGTTCAATCTGCAACTGACTGGCAAAGGGCAGACCTGCAGTCATATCAAAATAAAATGCGGAATTTTGGCTTCCAATACACTCTAAAGAATATTATCGATATTTAATTTAAAAGGTTAAACCTTCCAGTGTAACATCACCTCTGCGTCGTAATTTCTTCCGCCTGTGCCGCGCAACCAACAGCTCAAAGTACAGTGGAAGCACGAGTAAATACTCAAGATGGACATCAACTGAACCTCTACTCCCTCAGAACACAAGCCGAGGTACAACAGTAATAATGTCACTGATCAATCAAACAACTCCCACTGTCACAACCTCTGCCAGCCCACTTGAACTCTTCCTGTGTGGAACCATCAGTAATATGACTCAAGTTACAGTAAGTACTCCGAGGTCACAAGTCTCAATCTTCGCCCACTTCAAATAATAACTGCAGCTGATAAGTTTTCAAACCAATAAGAACTACGTCAGCTATCCACCTTGCGTACGAATGGGACGTAAAACAAATAGACTGTGTATCAAATTAACTGAATTGTGCGTTGTTCACAACAGTTTAGACAACAAATTAGTTTACGGGACGAAAGAGGGTTTTGACACCACGTCGCGAGATCAGTATTTTAAGTATTTAAGTAACACGTTTTAAATCTCTATTTCAACTTATACATAACCAAGAAGTGACAGTAACTAAATAGTGTGTGTTTGAAATTTTGAATCTTTCCTTGGAAGAAGCTGCATCACGACGTTCGTTTGCGGTATACGGGTATACCCAAGGATAATGTTATGGAAAGTAGATTACGCATAGGTGTCACATGGCTGAGGCAGGAACGTCAACATAGTTGCAGCAGCCCAAGCACAGATAGGAGTCTCAAGTAGAGCCACTGACGCACGCGCAAGTTCGTTCGTTCTCGAAAATCGCAAGATTTGGTCACATTTAAGTCATCGAGATCGGACAAACTCGAGCATGTCGAACTGAAGAGGTAGAAAGACGGCAAGACGGCAGCGCTCGCAGCGCTATGCTCGGGGTAAATTTTGCTGCCCCAACCATGTGGCATCTATGCCCAATCTACTTACTATAAAATTATCTTTGGTACAACACTGCTATCGCCGATCCTGAAATTAAAACCAATTACTAAATAATTCTCATACGTTCACAATTGTAGGTGGAAAGCAAACATTATCTTTTATGGGAAACCACAGAGCTCTACCCGCTCCAGTCTCTTGCTGAACGCATATATGAGGCGAGGCGGATGGAATTAGAACCACAGGATTCCAGAGGAGAGAGAAGAGTGATGGGCCGGCCACGGTGTCTGGGCACGGCGGGTCAGGTAGGACGAGGTCCTACAAGGACAGAGACAGGATGACGGCTGAGACAGCTGGAGCCTGGAGGTACGGAGGAGGCGGCTAGCAGGTGTGTTCTCCAGCATCCTGCGCCCTGCATGTTCCTCCTACCTGCGCAGAGCTGCCGTCACTCCTGCAAGGTTTCTCTTCCTTACAACGCCGGAGCATCTACTCTACCCAGTAGCGGACCCGAGGCGGGTTGGTATCGTGTGCCGATGCGCGGATTCGATCCCCGTAGTTACTGCTAACGATTTTAAGTGACGGTATCGCTAGGTAAAGGTCGCTAGTGGAGAGTCCTAACAAGACAATTAAACAACCCATATCCTGTGGGACGAACCCATGTCCGTTAGGGGCGAACCCAGAACTAACGTCATTAGCCCCATACAGCAGGGGAGGTATGGGGCGTTCCCCCACGACCAAGAAGGGCTCAACAATTTAATCTACGAATAACAACGCAATTCGAACTACTTTGTTATTTTACAAATCCGTACCGTTATGCAAAACGGTATCTTATAGGGTTAGAGTAGTGCGTACCCTCGGTTCGACGTATGGTACTTACGGGATTACACCTGGCGGCATGAGAGAAGACAGTTGAGCCGTGTCAATAGGAGAGCAGTGCGCGCTTGCCACATCGAACCACTGCCCGCCTGCGGCACTCACCCCGCACTACACTACACGCTAGTCCGAGCAGACAGTACTTGTGTTCTTGTTTATCGCGACGCACGGGCAAAGTATGCTAACTGCAAAGATGGCCATTTATTATTGTAATAGTAGACGATAAGACAATCATTTCAAAAAAAACCTGCTCCTAGCTCGTTTCCTTCCCTTTGTAAAGTAACAACGTGTATACCAATACAACGAAATGCACTTTGTAATAGTTTAGCATAAGGCAACCATTTGTAATATTAATAAGATTTGCAGGCATAATGAAAGTGAAATGTTAAATTATGTTAGCATTCTTATAAGCACTGTAAGTTCATAACTTCTAAATAGTGTTAGTTATTTAATACGAATTTTCTTTTTACAAAGTTGTTTTTTTAATTTAATTTAGATATACAATAGTCCTACAACTTAAAGATATAAACAGTTTCGAATTTATTGGGCATTTATAAGAAAACTCGTTAAAATAATGTTTTACAAAACATTGGAAAGACCATTTATAAGTACTTCAGTTTGATGTGACTCTGACGATAAGCACGTTGTGTATAAAATGCCTCAATATTAGCTTATTTGATGATTTATTTTAAAATTGTACTGGAAAGCAGTTAACATGACTATAAATGTAATAAGCGTGTGTATGTTTTAACAACTGGATTTACATTTTCATCACTACTAAAAGGTTTTGTAGAT